>JTDE01003622.1:30699-44651 GCA_014338405.1 Paragonimus skrjabini miyazakii
GTGGTTGTCACATTGACTTCGGGCCCCCTTTTTGAAAACGGGAATGACTGTTGATAGGCACTAATCACGAGGCACCTCTTCAGTCTTCCAGATCGTCTGGGGTAGTTTTGTCAGTTCTGATATCAACCTCTCCCCACCATCCTTGAAAAGAGAAGGAGAGAGGAGATCTGGTCCAGAAGCCTTATTACGGTTTAATAACTTAAGCTCCAGGACCACTTCTGTTTCCGACGGAGGACCGTCTAGAATGCAATAACTGACCAATCGGGTCCCGTCGTCCACATGATCTGGTTGAGGCTAGCTGAACTGCTCTTCAAAATGTTCAGCCCACCTGTCAAGTCGGCGCGATTGATTGGTAATAAGTGAACCATCTATTTCACGTATGGTCTCATTTACACCGACTCGACGGTCAGTACAACCACGGATCATGGAAAAAACCCTTCTGCTATTCCCAGATGAAAAGGCTCTTTCCATCTCTTTCGATTGTTCGACCAAGTAGTGCTCACGGTCTTTACGCAAGCTTTTAGTCAGCTTGCGTTTAAGTTCTCGAAGGTCGTCATCATATTCAGAACCAGGTGGGATCGAGCGACGATTGTTCATGAGGTTTGTCGACGTGACAGAAATCGCGGTCTGTTGCAACTGAACAGCTCCTTTGGAACATGCCTGTTCACAGCATGCTTTTGTAGCTGCGGCGATTTGTTCCCAGTGTTCGTTAGAATCCTTCCTCTGACTGGAACTGGGCAACTGGTTCAACAGCGCCTCCTGGCAAGCATTCTTCACATTCCCATCGCTCGAATGCCAGGTAAGCATCTTGCATTTACGAGAGTATGTCCTCTGGACAAATGACAAAACAAAACCGTCATGCAAAATAGCATGGTCCGAGTCCAGGTGGTTGCCCAAAAGAATTGACAGTCCTTTACAGAGTGGCGCCACTTGTAACTAACTGTTATATGATCCAACTGTGTCCACGGTTGGGAGGCACATGGAGATCTCCATGTAACACAGTGCTTCTCCCTGTGTTGGGATGCGGTGCTCGAAGTATAGAGACCGTGGGATGCGCACAGCTGCAGCAGTCTTTCGCCATTATCAGTGCGTTGTGTCCGAACACCAAACATACCTCCTAGCCGCTTCTTATCCGAAGAAAGACGACCAAGCTGAGCATTAAAATCGCCCGCTAGTATGATGATGTCTGAGTGTTTAGCTTGCCTCGGAAAGTCAACGAGGGCGTCATAGAACGCATCCTTGGTAGCATCCGAACAGCTATTCGTTGGAGCGTACGCCGATATGATGAATAGACAACGCCTTTCTGATTTGCGTCGACAGACTTTAACCGCCGTATTGAGTCTGACAGCAAACAAGCGACTGTTCATTGGGATCCAGTCGAGCAAACATTGCTCGATAGTGCTTGATGACACCATATCGATAGGGTGACCAAAACGGTTACGTAATCGATAGGTACCGAGTAATAAAATGTGAGGAGAAATCGTTTTGTTCGCTGTATGTGCTTGCATATACTGCGCCAATGCACATCTACATAATGCAACGCTTCAATGGCATAAGCCACCCTGTTTTGTGTCTGACCAGCAATCTGCTACTGATGCTTTCAATTCATCCCCACCTTTCTATCTTATTATACTGGTGACGTTACACAAGACAGCATAAGTACACCTAGTTTTTTTAATTTTCGTCGACCAATAAATTACCAGAACCTAGTTGCTCTCAGTTTCAGCTCAAACATTTTCGTCTGGTAATCACATACTCGATGTTTGATGTGTTCGTTGGACCTTTGTCATAACTTCAGTGAACATGACTTGTCGTAAGATTAGAAAAATAACGAAAGGGCTCTTAATTGATTTGTAGCTATGAAGTGAATTTAACTTTTATGGTTAGAAGATATACTGCCGCTATCTGAGCTAACACCACTGTTTGATCAGTTGGACAACACATAGCTTGTTCATGTTCACAGTCTGTCCAGTGCACTTGACTTTCAACGTTCTGATTGGTAAGTGGCCGGCCGTTTAAATTGCCATTTTATTGAGACTCAGCTGATGTATAAGTTTGCACATGCCGTTCCGTACGAGGTTATTGATTGTTCGTGATATCAAACTTACGTGATCGTCTTTTCTTTTCAGTGGTAGAAATTTCCAGAGCTTCTCAGTGACCAGATCCTGCGGTCACCCTGATTTTCGTCACCTGTTGTACTTTAGTCCGATATAATTTGTGAGGAATGGTTTAGTCTACTCGAGTTACTTCACAGTTGTATGAGTTATATCTTCCTTGTACCGCCTGCGCATCACATTGTCTTTCTGTGGTGGTGCTTGTGTAATCGGTGAATCGTCTGGCGGGAATAATGTGTATTGTTATGGGCTTTTTAATAGAAGTTGTTCGCGACCTCACCTGTTTAGTATTTTGACCGAACCATCAAACATTTTATTTGGTAGTTTAAAATCTTCGATTCATAGACCATCCGAAGTAAACACGCTTAACCCGATATGGGGATGAAAGCCACTTCCACATTGCTGCTGCAACATTATAGCACTCAGTTTCATATACACATACCGTGTGCCGACATCGGTTTTTGCAGTTTTCCATTTCGTTTGTATTTTTTAGTGTGTCTGGCAAGCTTGTGTAGCTTGGATTGATCACGATCCGGAATCTCGTGTGGTGCATTTTCCCACTCTCTTAGCCAACGTTCGACTTCGACATTTGGGACGTCAGTTCTTGGCGGCACAACTGAATGAAAATGCTCATTTGAAGGTAGGCACTATGGGAGGGACCTGTAAACTTTTCCCTTGCTGGTCCTTTTGTGATGGATTGTGGTGTGGTCATTACAGTGTGGACTTTGGTGTCTTTCCGACACGCTAAGTTAACAGTCGCCGCGCAGTCATTGTAATGCTTGTTTCCTTTTTTCCCTCATGAATGCAGGTTGAACGTCTTGCTTTTTAACTTTAGTCGTTCCGGCATAAAACACTTGGCTTCCTTCAGGTTTTCAATTTAAAAAATGCCTCACTTACGTCTTCGAACAGAAGATTGTCTGTTTGTATTACGCGTGCTGTTATCTGCTACAGACAACATCTCTCTTAGGAATTAATCACACACTTGATCGCAACTGTTACATTCCCACAGACTCTTGGGCTAGCCCATTTCGAAAAGTAGCACTGCACTCGAATTTCGCTCGTCAATGGTGCATATCCTTTTCTGGCTGTGACTTGAATTCCGGCCATGCTTCCGTGAGGCAACCGTGTTGCCAATGCGCTGTTGACCAAATTAAGCGTGACTGAATTGTCATGTGCAAACGCTTAACCACATTCGCTTGTGAGTGATGCACAGATTTCCCGACCGCCTTGAGAGGAGACACAGTAACTGTCCTGTTTACTGCAATCGACGACTATGACTACTCTAAGTTGAAATCACGGAGATTAATTCGGAAGTTCGCCGAGCTAGACATTTAGGATGCAAGCGTTTTGTCACCAAACGAGGTGTATCATCGATGCGTAAGAGTTAGAGTGTACCGGTGTGAGCGCACTGATAATGTCACCTTGTTTGTTGATGAAACATTTGGAACCTAAATGCCAAGCTCGGTGGACATCTGAATACCTAAGCCATCAACCCGAGTTGCAAACAACTACTACTGCCAACAGTCAATAATTTGCTGAGCGATATGTGGATTATTTGTGAATAGTGGGGGATTTTGATGTGGCAATTAAGCATCAGTTTGAACCACTGGTGTATTGCTGTCTACGGTGATGATGATGATGATTTTGATGTATATAAACTAAACATCACCCAATTAATCGTAACTGTCGCATTTTCATAGACTTTTCGGTCAAATTCTTTCGAAAAATGCCCTACACCCCGGTCTGCCTCTTGTTAGAGCTCGTCAGTTTTAAAAACTTGCTCATTTCTGAAATGAAAGCGAAAAGTAGAACTTGTGGCGTTAAGCAGTTTCATGTTCACTATGTTTTCATGGGTTATTTTGTAGATAAGAAACGGCACTAACGTGACAATGCAAAATTGGTCCTTCCGTCTCGGCTTTCTTATTGGTTCACCCGGCCCAGTTTGTAGGCTGTTTGTTGTAACTCATTGTTTTGCTTCATTGTTCGTTGTAGTAAAATCCAGTGGTACGCCAGAGTGCCATCTGGATTGGTCACTGCGTGGAAGTCTGTTTGTCCGAGTTGCCGACGTGATTGATCGTAGCTTTCCGCGAATCATTGACTTCGTATCAACGAGTTTGTCCAATCCAACCTCTTCACAGTTTGTAGTGCCCACCTTTGCCACGGCGGAAGATTTTTCCTTAGCCTATCGCGTGCTACTTACTGTTATTCTGTCCCCAGTTTAACTCAGATTCGGTATTCTCACGCCGAGGTGGCTTATTTTAGGAAAGCAACCTTGACTCGCATCATGTCGGCATTCCTACCTGCTTGACTTTATCGATAGCCCAGGGGTTACCTGTTTGCAATCACATGTTCAGCTGGAAAGTGAACGACGTGGGTATGTAAAATACTTATTTACCAGCGCTGTCAGTCCGATTTCTAAGGTCCATACAGTGGAGCGGTCCACTTTCACTCTCGGTAAATCCTCATCAGCCATGCGGACTTGTTGCTAAGCTGTCTGCTCCAATGGAGAAGCGCATTTACGACATAAGCGGTTTGTTGCTTATTCAAAACAGTCTATGAACGAGCACCGGCTTATCTCCCTGACTCCAAGTACGACAAATACCGCCATGAACTGAGCCAAAATTTTATGAAGAGACTGCACATATATGGTAGTGGTTGCTCGACAGAGGTGGGCAAGGCAGCTAGGGCCAAGAGACACTTGCTCAGTCTGCTGTGGTGTTTAAGCGCGTACGTGAACATCGGGAATGATCGAGCCTGATACTTGCTACACGCTTTACACTTGAAGCCGGCTCGTTTATTTTTCCGGAATTGGAGCAGTGTTTCATTTTTACAAATTCATATTGTATAACTAAACGCAGACTTCCACTGACTTAAGACCTGTGTAGTTTAAGACATCCATCTGCTTAAACCGCACCTTTACAACTCCTGTTTATCTGTAGGGTTTCCTTCTCACTGTAGCTTGAACAAATGAGTACCACGTGTCCATCATGTACAAAACTGCATTAAATCTGCTTTTCCGCCCTCATCTCACTTCTCCCGTCACTCATCAGGACTGTGGTGACGAACAAGCAGTTGTTTTATTTATCACCTCTTCAGAAGTGGAATGTGGTGTGTGTGTGTGCTTCCATTCCTCCGCATTGCTTGCAGTGTTCATTTGTTGTTTCTGCAGGTCTTCCTGTTACTGCTCGAAAACTCTTCCTAAGATCCATGAGATATCTTCCTCAAGTTAACGGTTTTCACATCCACTTTCACGTGAACAAGTTATGTTACGACACCTAGATGTCTGCATAAAATTTGCAATTGAAATTTCGCTTTTGCTTCTTACTCTTTTGTGTATCAATTCCACTGTTTACATATGCAACTGGCGACAAAATTCTACGGTCACCCTAAGTTTCTATAGGATGTTCAATCTGATGTGCTGGCCCAGCGTTAGCTGGTCGCATACATATCACATACTTTGGGAACCAGTTATGCATCATCACTTACTGCTCATTTTTGTCGCTGGGTTGCATTGCCAACCGTGTAAGCAGGAATTACTTGTCATGTGACAAAATCCTGCGTGCTTAGCATTTCGTTTTACCGTTGCGCTGCCCATGTCTGATCGATTTGGAAAGGGAAGATTTCAGGATTTTTACATATGTAGCTTGGCACACATGAGATTTTGGAACGATTCCGGAAACCTGGAGATGCTGTTACGCGCTGTTTGAAGTGGTCAGACGTGGTGCGTCATCGACTTTTCCACACGCGTTGTGTGCGTGTCTATTGACCAATCGTTAATTATTTGGATTGACCATCTCATCGACCGTGAGAACTGACCGTACACACGTTATCTGTTCACACATTGCTTACTACCTTATTTTGGATTGACTGCTCTGTACCTGCTTATGTTGTTGTTGTTGTTGTTGTTGTTGTTGTTGTTGTTGTTGTTGCAATAAATCGTTTTATCATTCCGTTAAGCGGAAAACATAAGAGGGTAATGTGTATGCTGTAGTGAGGATGTGCGATTTTGCCATGCTACTCACACGACGGCTATTCAGTAGTAGGACCGGAGCATATATCTTGACATCGAAATAGCCGCAGGAAAAATGCAGGAAGAATCATCGGAGTGCGGCATCGCACAAAATGGTCCTTGCTACGTTAAGAAACTGAACATTGGCGTCTGTTACAACTGAGGCGATCTGGGCCCAATACCGTATGCAAATGAGTGTTTTTGTTTCTGGTCCTGTTTCAGCGCTTAATCCATGTGTTGCTTTCTTAAATAAATAACCTTTGTGCCATCCGTGTTCTTGGCTCACAACAATGGCACTTGAAGAGGACAACGAGTAGTCCTGTCAAAGCGAGCCAAACTACGGTCACTGAGAGTACTTCCCATGGCAGCAAAGTTGTATCCTAGCTGAAATCGACAGTTAACTGCAATGCTACCTCAGGAACTATGTAACTAACACTAACAGTCGTTCTGAGTGGTTTAAATACGAAAAACCCACTGATACTACTTGACTGAGTCAATGGTAAATATAGGTCATTGTGAACGGGAATTCGTTATTTGGATATGTATGGGCCTGGAGCATAAGACTAATATTGTCATGGGTTTCGGTTTACGCGACAGCACGTTTGCCGCGCGTTTGTAAAACGTCCTTAACCTCTATCGTGAAGGCTGTGATCATATTCGGCGTTACTCAGAACACAGAGCATTATATTCAGACGATGGAGCACTATCTGTTTCCGATCATTTCATCAGCTTGGCATGGGATTGTAATTTTATAGTACGGCAACACCCGAATTTATACTTCGAGTATCCCGCGGATACGGTTTATTCTCCAAATGCTATTTAGCTGGAACTGTTGAAACTGTAAATTTCTGTTCCGTTCCAACTCAAGTAGTCCACCTATCCGTGGCATATGGTAAACTAAACAAATGCATAGTGAAATGCATTTCATACGAGGCCTAGTCACATCTACATAGCTGTCAATGTAGTCTGACTACTGCAATGTCAAGTGAATAATGTTGCTTTTCTGGTGATCAAAACTCCTATCGTCTACGCGATCAACTGACGTTGAGTCAAAGCATCAATCTGGAGACACCGTCGTAACAGAGAGTAGCCATATAATTTCGTCGCTACTCGTTCCCATGGTTTTACGTATAATTCATTTCCATTGAGGTTTATCGCAGCATACTTTAGCCCGTGGCACTTGTCGTGTACTGTGCTGCCCAATCGGGAAAATCGGAACACGAATCTGAGCAACACTGCAATCTCAATATATTGAAAATAAAACAGCAGCTTTTCATAAAAGAACAACAATATTTACGGCTGCTATTAAGCGACAGGCGTCCTCACATTTTGATCGGCCAGTTTGTTGCTGTGTTGTTCCACGACTTTGCATTTGGCAACTCGGTTGTTTGAAACAGATACGCAGTCGACAGCAGCTGGTCGCCGACTATGATTGGTTGGCGCCAGTTGGACTATAATTCCATCTGTAACAGCTTGTGCGCGAGCATCGATTGGCCGAACTTTCTCCAATCAAGAAACCGCGCCAGTCCAGTTTCATTGCTCTCTAATAGCGTTCATTCATTTCTTTGCGTGAAACAGTTGCTGTCTATTCGTTAGTAAGAACGGTGTCGTCAAAAAAATTAATTTAATGTGGTCGTAAGACGTTTATTCAGTCGGTTTTATTACTGCACATCAATGTACAAGGTTTGGGTTATCCCAAATGTTGCTTATCGTTTCTCAAAAAGTTGACAACTGTCCTTCGCAGTTCACTCTAATCTTAATCCTTTTTTTCTTGCCACACTTCAGATAAAGAATTTTCTTTACAAATGCCGTCATTTTGTTTGTCGAATTTGTGCGTATGAAAATGCTTATTTTTCTTTTCAGAGAATACAGTGATTACTCTGGGTGACATGGTTATCCAACGAATTTCTGTTGCATGCTGATCAATACCAAACTTGTTTTGCTAACCCTTTACAAATCATTTAATTCTTTCGTTCGTATCATTCCTCCTTTTTCAGGAGAACCGTATGGCACAAACTTTGGTCCGGCAAGCGTTGGAACGCCAATCTGCCTCGATCCCTTTTGAACCGGATCTGCCTCCACGGCCCGCCACCCTAAAACGACCGACTTTGGTTGTACTAGGTGGCTTAAACAGTTGCATTCTAAATTGTATGCAATCGTTTTCGCCCTCGAAGACTGCTTGGTTGTCGTGTCCCTCAATGCCAGTGGACAGTTTGGCTTGGTTTTCTGTTGCCGTGGTCTCCAATGTCTTGTTTGTGCTGGGAGGAATTAAGGCAAGTCACGCACATTGACATATATATGTATATATATATATCCGAGTGTTCCTTATAAGAGGTGTCGGCTCGACGAGGTAATGCAAAGGTAGATTTGACTGTTTCACCTTCAAACAGTAGCTGTACAGATGGCTCCAATCACCATTGGCTTTTCCTATTCGATTTGGAGTGTGCCATCATTAACTGACACTGAAGCTGAATATAGCTAAGTGCACCAGAAGTGGTTATTGGTTTAATGTGTTCACATCTAATCAGGTATGTTCACTTTTGGCGTCTGTGTGATGGCGCACGTCGAAATGAATAGATGAAGCGAACGGCGCGTGTAGCCCGCGCAATAGTAACCTGCGCACCAGGATCTCACGTTGTTTATTCGGTTATACTGATTTCGATAATTTGGTACAGCCTACATTTTGCCAACAAATCATATAAAAGTATTGGACTCTAAGGCCTCACGCTGAGCACATAAGCCCGTAACTCGAACACCACTGACCTAATCCGCTGTATTTGATATCCAGTCTCTAGTGACAAGTAAACGTCGTCTTCGGAGTCCCCGCCTAGGTGACGGGAGTACCACACAACATCCATCCGTTAAATCCGGGTTTGAAATCCTCAATCCCTACATATTACGATAAGTACCTGGCTGTTCTTTACACTTCGGCATAAGACTCACGCCGAATTAGTGGTGTAGTGGACAAGTGGGTACGCGCTATACCCTCGTCCACTAACTATTTAAAATGCCTTTCCTGAAGAGCAATCGGAACGTAGTCCCAACAGGCATTGAACTAGAGAAGGCAGCGGGGTTTGGAAACAAACCGTATATTTCCAGCAATATTTGGAAATATGATAAGTAGTTAATCCTAGCCTAGTCCGGGACCAACAGCAACAACCAAGAGGAAAAGGAAAAGAAGCACGAGATGGGCCACAGCCCACTCGGCGGCACTCAAAAGCGCGCCAGGAGAAAAGTGCGTGGAACCTTCGAGTGCGTTAAACAACGCTCGAAAAGGGTTCAGTTAAACGACCTTGAAGAATAGAATAATAGATGAGTCGTTAGGAAAAGAGCAGGCATTCGCTGCGTGCAATTAGTTGCACGACTGAAGAAAGTGGCACTGAGTTCATATCAGGCCTCCTATTGCAGGCATACAAAGAATCATGCGTACAGAACAAACAAGCAGGAAAACACGGTTGCAGCCGGGATCCTTAGAGAAGCCACACAATCGCTGGTCACTACAGTGGCAATCCGTCGCTTAACCTTTGTGAAACGCATTCGAACAAGCATTCTCGACTGTCATCTGGCTACAGTGAGTCTTGATTTTTTCTGTGGCCTACTCCCTTATTATAATTCCATTCAGTTCGAAGTAAGCGCGCGGTTTTGCCGCCACCAGCAAAAACGCCTTCGCTTGAGAACCGGTCAATTTCGTTCTGGGCTGTGGCGTTATGTTCGCCTTAGTTATCGTGTTTGTTTGTTACTTTGGTGGCTTTTTGGCTTAATTGATTTTTTTGTATTCGGCTTGCTAATCTATTTTAGTGGTTGGTTCTTGTCTATTCAGTTAGTCACAACCAGCCCATCGTTTGTTCGTGAGAACCTTGCTGCGTGGTACGGGCAATTTTACATTGTCGTTCCAGGGCCCAGTTCTACATACCGAATGTTCATTACATTTATCCACGCAGTGTGATCCATATTTCTTTACGCAGGCCGGAACGATCATGTCTACTGTGTACTCGTACTCTCCTTCTCGTGGTCGTTGGTCTCAATGCAGTCCGATGCCTCAGGGCAGGGCACGTCACGCTGCCGTAGCAGTGGGTGGTTCGCACATTTTCGTGTTTGGCGGTATGACGATGACATCGTGTGAGGATAGTTCGCCACGATCCGGACAAATGGCACGTCGCTTTGCCCGTTCAGTCGTAAACATGCAGCCACAGCAAGATGAAGCTGTACCTGGTATTGTCAGGGCCTCCACAATAATCCGCTACGATGTCTGTAGTGATTCGTGGACCATTGTGGGGCGATCTGTGCAGCCAAGACTAGAGTCACGTGTAGTTATCATCGACGATGATGGAAGTCCTCTGGGCACCTCACCATTGCGGTTATCCCCGCAGGATGATGTCGCTGGTGAAGAGGACACGGGAAGGATATCGTCGGAGAGTGATTACCCTGGTCAGTTTATTTTCCGGATTTTGTTTATTTCATTTCACAATGCTTCTCCGTGGATATATTCTTGTTGTCTGTGTTCAATTTCCGAACACTATTGTTGCATATTTCAACTGCTGTTGCATTTTTTACTCGTTTATCAATAGTATTGTGGCATGCGTGACTTGGATCCTAACCTGGGTGGAATAGCCCGAGTTCTTAATTGTTAGGGAGTCCATTTTTCCCGTCCAAAACCGTCCCCGTGCTCGAGAAAAACGATTAATCCAATCAGAATGAGTGGAACTGTTCAGAACGGCTGAGAGGTAACCTTGGTTAGTTTTTTACCCGTCCGACCTTTATTCCGCTATGCTCATTGGTGGCCTAGTGACCCTGTTTTTTCGGTAACTGTCTTATTTCATGATTCGATAGTGTTTTAGGTCACTATGCGCCACACAAATACCTTGTATTTTCTCGTCTTGTGGCGTACGTTTTTGGAGCGAAACAGAACTGTTTTTTTGCACGCGTCTTTTGGCTTGTCTTGGGAGCCAATAGAGGGACAGTTGTGGTGTTTCCGGGACCGAGATTTTCCAGGTTAATTCTTACAGGGAAGAGAGTTCGATTTCTGCCAAGCGCATTTCTGTATCGAAGACGAGCCAGCTTATCTTTTCGAGGGTTTACAACATTAATTCCCCATTCTAGCCCACATCGTCCGTACCGCAACCACCGAGTTACAGAAAGTCCCAGGAAAGTTGACATTTCGGTTCAGGACCTGATCAGAATGGTGGTTTGATTACATTGATTCGTGGTGTACGGCAAATACACTGTGTACGCTATACTATACACTATACTGTTTGTAAACAAATATCTTTATAACTAGTCCAGGTTGCAAGGTTCCACTAATCCGTCTCCATTCATACGTGCACATGTATTGGTGGAACCTTGCTACTTAGACCAGCTGTATTGATTTTAGTTCAATAGTTCGACCATGTCACTCATCACTAAGTTGATGTTCCTTTGTTCGTTTATGGACTTGCTCTTCGGTGTCTTCATTCCTCATCACAGCTTCTGGGAACTCTCTCACATGTATGAAGTTATTAGAGTTTAAAAATTGTACACTTAAGGCCGATTTTTGACTTAAGCCTTTCGCCATAATTGTCTATCTCCTGCAAACATTTCTTATTGAGGCCCTTCTAATTCTGTTCTGTACGATTGCTGAGCATTTGTGATAGATGAGCTGTGTTTTATTTTACCGCAATTGTTTTTTACAGTTGTGACGGCTGATACAGCTACTAGTACCTGCTCTACGTTGCGCGAAGGCATCCGACGGCATCGGCACCCGTCATCACACGGTCTGAAACAACGTACCCTGGTTGAAATAGGTGGTGTCACCGAGGCACAACCACATGGAACTGATCAGGTATTATTCTACTGCCTTGAACCTGACCTAACTGTTCATCCGACCGGGGACTACATAAAATTGCAACAACCGATTCGTTATGTGAGCTGTGCGGTACAACAAGTAAGTAATCGCGGTAAAAACGAATTGTACGCTAGTCTAAATGTCTTTCAGTGCTCATTGTCAGGTCTATACTCTACGGCTACTTTCGTCAGTGCGTGGACGCCTCACATACAGGAGATAACTGAGCTGTAGAGGTTCCGACAACCTTTAGGTTAGGTGTAAGTCGTCCTATCTGCTATGGAGCAGTGTACTACAAACTTGACTCACAACACATTGGACAGTGCGCATGTCCGTCAGGGTTCAGTAATCGCGCTTACAAAACTGATAACAACGGTGCAAAGTTGGGAGGAGAATATCATATTGCTTTCACAAAGGGAACTATAAATGAAAACGAAATTACGTGCATGTTTTGCTAATGTAATTAGTGAACTAATTCTTGAGCGAGTTAATCCAACAAGCTCACTTGGCTGTCGACAAACGGAGACGCGCATCATCGTACACGGTGCGCAGAGTTTTTTCATGACCTTGCTTCTGCCACAGATGAAAATCTTAATTCGCAAAGAGGAGTATTCAGAGGTCAGCAAGCGTTTGCTTATCTCTTCACATCGTTAAAAACTTCTGTTCTGAGAACGACACTTTGGCAACCGGGTCGTTCCTAAAATCGGCAAGCTTTTTGTCTTCCATTGCCCCCAAACACGCATTGTTGTAGCTTACTGTTGGGGAAGGTCTATTTTCCCCAAAAATGATTCATTTTTCGAGATATTATCGTTTAATATCTCGTGATTTTGAATCTTACTTTTTCGCGCCACAACGTGCCAAAACTCAATTTTGGCGCACGTTTCCCCGGCGTCTGTGACTGGCCCATCCCACTTTTAATGCATCAATTCAAGTGGGATTCTTCAAGGCCATCAAAAGACTATATATATGCAGACGCTCGTTTGCATTGTTACTTTCGGTTTGAGAGCAAATACATTCTCAGCTAAGGTCACGGTCTTCTGTGTTATTCTGGGGTTTCCGGGTATTGCTAAGCTCTGTGCTACGTTCCGTGATTTGTATTGTCGTGTGCTAGACATTTTCTAACTATCGTTGACCACAAGGGTCATAACATTTACGAATGGGTTACTGATAGCTCGTGAGGTGGGATACATTTGATGAGCGAAAAGTCGGGAGTTCTAGACATCTTGATCTCTCGTTCTGTTTTTGTTGGGGGCCGTGAAAATATGGGAACAATCATATCGCTTTTCCCCCCCTCTTTTATCCAGTTGGATCTCGGGTTGAGTGGTGAGTTTTTTTAAATGTTGGTTATGTTTTCTTTTGAACCTTGAAGACTCAACCCTAAGCTATGCAGTTTTAAGATTCGTTTGAGGAGTTCACTTCATGAACCCTTAAGAAAATTTCGACACTAGTTAATCCAGCTCGTGTACTTTCAGTATCGACCGTGATAGTGGTACAAACACACACCACTGTGCGCCGTTTTCTGACCTATCAGAACAACACTCAGGCTTATCGACTGCTGTGGCCACTTTTTGTAGGTGAGGAACATGACCCCTACGGATTACACGGAAGGGAAAGTGAGCGAAAGTTGTTCGAATGCACGTGTTGTGCGGGCAGGTCCCATGAATGCCTGTGTCAACCTGGTACACAGACGGTAACGAACCAATCAGAAATGTATGATGATTGTTTCGTCCGTTTAGCGTCGACGACTGATTTTACAGGTGTTATCTACTCTAGCCACTAGCTATCATTCAAGATTTGTTCGGCGGCATACCGCACCAGATCATCTCCCTTACAGCCATCCCTTGACGCAAGGCAATATCGGTGCAAATTGGTCGCGCACATTAACGAGTTATACAGTGTTCAACAATTTTTAGTTGACTTCAACATTTTGGCCTCTTTTCACCTCGCATCGATCCAAAAAGTATATATATATATATATATATATATATATATATATATATATATATATATA
>JTDE01003622.1:48645-73615 GCA_014338405.1 Paragonimus skrjabini miyazakii
TCGCAGCTGTCGCATTCCCATAGACTTTCCAGTCGGCCCCTTTCGAAAAGAAGCACTAGATTCGAGTTTCGCTCTCATTAGAGCTCATCAGTAGTACATATCATATTTATTTATCATCCTTGGATTTCGATGCGCTTGCTGTCTATTTCCCACAGAGAATCCCTGATCTATGGATTTAATCTTCCTGTATAACTTACCGTGTTGGGTAACAAAAGCACGTTTGGCATTGTAACTTATGTGAAGCTGTGTTTCCTCGATGTAAGGTTAATGAACAGTGTAATTTTATGTGATGTATTCGGTAGTATCTAGCCGCCTATTTGTAAGCGCGTATTGCAGTTAGCCGTGTCGATATTAGCAAAATCAAAGCATTCACCGATAAGTCAGAGAATAAAACTATACACGCAGAACGACATTGCAATCACGCATACACCAATTCGGTTAGAGTTTGTTACTATGGAATTCGCAGACTGACAGCAAATTCAAAACATTGAGTTCTGTTAATCCATTTAGTCAAAGCATTACTCTCATCAGCGCATGAAAAGTCAGAACTATGTGGTTCGTTCGTTCCATTGTTGTTGCTATACGCAGTTTGTATAAAATTTGCTGGTTTCACGTTGGCGACTGATGAGAGTAAGTCGAAATGGTAACATCTTGTGAGAACGAATTTCAGTTGCGTGCACACGGTGGGATGCGTCCTCTTTACAAGAAGTTCCTCTGCAACGCGCACGCAAACGATCTGGAATGCCTTCATGGCATTCAATTGATGATGTGCACTCAGAAGGCGTCGCACAATCGAAGAAGCTGACTGGTTTTTCGTGATGATTGTGTATTTGACATGATACTGACTTATTAAGCATTCAACTCCGAAATAGGATCGGTTGTCCAGACACCGTCAGTTACCCTCGGTATGCTGATATAGGTGACCGACCACCTGCGCCTGACGCGTGCATTTTGATTTGGCTTGGAGTAGCAGTATGCCTTTAAGCTACAGCGCTGGGATTCTAGTTATGGTGTAGATGACACCAGGTTCGGCTGACTAATGATGGCGTTGCAACGTACAGTTTACCCGTCTGATAAGTTTGTTGCTGATGTCGTTTTTGAATGGCAACTGCAAAACTTTTACTTCAGGCACACTAACAAACACCACACTTGTATCACGCGGTTTCCAGTGTTTTGCTAAAACAATCGGCGCAGCTGTCATCTTCAAGTTCAGCAGCGACATTCATCCTGACGTTAGATTATTTGGGGTGCACAATTTACGTACTCTACGGAAAATTTTTACTACAGTACTGGCTTTGTACCAAGTTAAAACCAAACCGTCAAAGTGCAGATATCGACTAGTTCACATTTGCTTACGATAAGTCGGCTGCGATACTTGGCCGTCGCTACGGCCGAAAAGCCTCATTAAACAATGCAACGCGTTCATTTTGCTCGTAGTCAGAATCGACCGTTATTTCCGGGCAGAATTTATTATGTGATGAAGATTATAAATTCTCTTCCTCTCCTGTCATTTCGCTACTATCCACATGGTGATGTATCATACGTGCAACCCGGAATTGTGATTGCTGCTCCAGATACGAGACGAAGATGTGGGCCAGAACAGGCCCCAACGCTACCAGTGTGTCGGTCTCTTATGTCTATGAAGTAGAACTTCACAATTGATGTGCAAAATAACAACGACTATAGTTCACTGAGCGGAGTTCTGAGCTAAACCTGTTTTCTCACAATTACTTCGCCGGTGACATTAGTGGTCACTCGCAGGGGTACGTTGATAAACAAAAACTAAACGTTCATTATCGCCATGTTTTTCTGAGTGTTATGCTGTGTCTTTTGGCCTACCACGATGGCATCGGAGCAGATGACAGCTAACCGGTCTCAGTGAATTTGTTGACTAGATTTTGTGAATTGAGGACAGTTAATAAAATGCGAGGAAGCTACCTACTCTCGTTTGCAATTCACTTATTTGTGAGGTATACACATTTCAATATCTGGTTTAGATAGGAGTCCTGTTTACTTGGTCCCTAGCAAAACTGAATCTGGACTTATCTTTTTCTTTGTGGCTGTTAAGTATCAAGTCGACTGCTGCTATTTCCATCGATGACAGGAGTGGGGCGTTACGTCTTTGGAACAGTTTGCTTGTCACTGTTCGCCATGCAGTCAGGTTGTTCCTGCCTCCCAGATAATGGAACTAGGTTTTTCCGTGTTCGTTGTTCGCCTCCTAGTGGCACGAATAATGGATAACTCGTGCTTTGTCTAGCTACCCTGGTTCACCGGTTTTAACCAACCCTGGAATCCGCTTTAATGACCGTAATCCTTAAGCATCCAGAGTGGATTTTTTATTTGGTTTCATTTGATCATTGTTTCATATACATTTACGTGCCGCATTTGCATGCCGATTTATGCTAATCACAGCCACTCCTGATTGAATCACATTGACCTTTCTCATTTTTTTGTTGCACAGGACGTTGGTCAAGGTCACCAATAGCACTGTACCACGAGCCATCTTCGGCTGTGTTTGTCTAAACATGTGATCACTTTTGACTGTTTTTTATTCGGACACAAACCATCGTTGTCTCTTCTACGGACATTCATCAATATCTCCTTGTGGTTGTTTTTGACCATATTTTCCATGACAAGCATTGAAACAGGCGCTGACTTTCAGTTCCGATGTGCTTCCAAACCAAAGTCTACCCAACTGATATTCTCGTCTTGTGGCTGCGGATCTATTTCCTGTTGCTTTTGACCATTGCGTCCGAAACGGAAAGGTGTGACGCTGTCCTTTTGCAGCTATGTTCCAGACTATATACTAAGCGTCGGAATCGTTTGTATCAGTCGGAATTAATTAACGGTCGTCCTCGTCAGCCACCTTGTTTTTCGCCATTTTTATTTATGCTTTAATTTTCTTACGAACTATCCTGCTGCATACTTCATCGGAAATTTTTTATGTTCGTTTTCCATTCTTTTTCCCGCTGGTTCGGGTGTTTTGAGTTGTCTCCCAAATTCACATTTTGCGCCGCCCCATCCCACTTCTTGTACAGTTTCAAATTCTAATATGCTCGGCACATGTTCCAACGTATGTGTATACTTTCACATGAAGCGCGTGTTCCTAAAACAAAAAGTGACCTCTCCGTTACTGTTCAATGAAACTGGATCAGATTGGCTGGACTGATGTCTTGTTGATGCTCTTGAAATCCTTACTTTAAACTTCCTGATAGCTGGAAAGCGGTTTGATTTTCCTTCACGTAGTGAATCTACTCGTCAAGCACGTGCCTAAGAATATTAGAAAAGCCTTGTTAAATCACGGATGAATTGTAGTTGTTCGAAAATTATTCAACAGAACTAAGTTTAGCTTTCATGATGTCTTAACAAGCATATAGTGTTTAGAGGTTCACTCACGGCAAGCTCTGTATACGACCGTGTATTTTTACACAGGACTCGGTCACCAAAGGCGGACTTCAGAGAACATGACGAAGTTTGTAAACATCGATATTTACAATCACTCGCGGGCATCAGCAAGCAAATGGTCAAAAAGTCAGAGAGCGGGTCAATCGTTGTGAAAATCAACTAAGTTTGCTTGTATAAACAGTAAAAATCCGTTGTTTTGGGCGGTTGTACTACTTTCGAGAATGCCGACATCGTGCACTCCTTTCTGGATCTCCAGCTCGCTGACGAGACACGAGGTGATCATTGGATGGCCTCGCAAAAGGAAGGTAATCACTGAGGATTTAGGGACCGTAGGCTTGTGACTGAAAATAGTGGAGTATACGGGCGGCCGATCTGGTTCAGTTGTATGAATGTTGCCGTTGTTTAACCGAGTTGCCCGTCGACAAAAGATGATCAGTTATCGGGCGACAGACTGTTTTGCTCTCAGTAGCCTCATCACGCCTTGATGTGAGTTCAGACTCGTATTCTTCTCCTGGTTTTCAACCACAGTTCTTTCCTGCCGTACGGTTGGCGGTTACGCGTAAGCATTGCGGCCGTTGGTGTTGACGCATCAAACGACATCGCGGGACACCACTTTTTTCATAACAGAACATACACAAACAATTTCTGAATAAGACAGCGCCAATACAAGCTGCTGTGGAATTGCGCCGCTAAAGCCTCAACGCACTTAAGGATGCACTTTCGGTTGTTTCGAAAATTAACGGAGAATGTGTCAAGCCCTGTCTGAGCCCATGATTTGCTACCAATGATGATTCATGTTGGTGTTGCGGCTACCCTGGCAATCACCACTCCTATATTTTTCATCTTCATGCGCATTTCTTTAAGCCAGGATTTCCACCGTGTGAAGCCCTGACTCTGAATTTCAAATTAGCCACGTGTCCATGTGTGGTCATAATGTACGAAATGTTACTCCGAAAAACGATTTGCATCTTCTCATTCCTTTATTCAAATTAATCACAGAAACTATTTGTTTTACACGTGCTTTTTGTTTATGCCAAAATGTTTCGCCTAGGGCGAGATAAGATCAATTGCGATATTAGAATCGCAATTCAGCGTTTCAATAGTTCAGAAAGCACCCTGCTCTTGGTTTCACAGTGTTTGCTAGAATGGCTTGGTGATCTACTTCAGTAGGGCTACGGACACTAACAACGTCGGTTTCTGGTTGTCAGTCGTACAAAACCCAACTGCAAAGGAAGCGAAAATGGAATGATAGACCTGAAGAGTTAATAACCTCAGATACTGCATAAGTCGCTTGTGATGCATAACGATGACTACTGGCACAGATTGGGGTTGGTGTCTTTTTGTGACTTCCACCCGGGAATCAATCAGTCATTTCCAACCGCACTCGTGAGTACAACGGGCGGGTTTTATTCCCCCTATTTGCAGAGCATTATTCGAATAAAAATGCATGGCGAGAAGAAAGAGGATAAACAAACAAAAACAACTGACGGCAAGTCAAGGTTGCAAACAGCTGTTTTCGTTCATTCCTACCAGGCGTATACATCTACAAAGGAGCCAATGGAATTGCACTTGAAACTGGAATACGGTTTTACGCAACGGTAACAGTCAGGGAAACTGTGGATAATTGTCCAACCGGGTGGTGGTGGTGGATTTGCTGAGGTGTTGTATTTACAGGAAACACGCGACCGGCGTATGATATAAAGTATTAATCGGGTTATTGGGTAAATGGGGTCCGGACGGTTTACACATGTTTGGCCACATCTGGTGTAGGGCATTCACGGATTCCTTTTGGGCGCACAGCTGGGTGTTGTAGAGTTTGCCTACAATCATCTCTGTCATCAATAACAGTTTTGTCCTGACTGATCGGGAATGGGCGCTGGACAATCCTTAAACAAATTCGAAGGCTCTGTCAACCGCGATTTGGTGATAAGCGTTACCATCATCATGGACAGCAATACACCAGTGTTTCTCACCGATGCCCAACTACCATAAAACCATGAAGAAAAAAGGCACAAGGAAGGCGACCTTGCTACTAAAGACAGCTACGTCTACATCCCACATTAAGGTGTCTACAACTTGCACAAAAACTGTGCTGTAAGTGGAAGTAAAGCGTCATCAGCAAGACAGCTTCCTTACGGCTTTCATTACCCCACTTCACAGACAACCAGACCAAACAACGACAAAATTCACGTCACCTAGTTTGATTAGCCGCCATCTCACCTAACGTTTCCAGCTAACGACTCTGTGAGTCTCGAGGTTCCCAGTTCGGGAAAAGAACACGATCTACAGTGGCCAACCCCTTCGTGAACGACTCAATTTCTCTACACCAGGTCAATATCTGTCTACCTCGCAACTTAGGCCAGTTGGTATCCTTAGTACATGACCTAGCCATCAAGGTCTGTGTAGTTGTAAGAATTGAACAAAAGAACTCGATCGGCAATCCCTAACAAATACTCACTCCCAACCTCTTCGTTGGTGTGACTTGATGTGAGCGGTCGAACGCAGACATCGGTAGTCAAATACCTGAAGACGGTTCACGTCATTTACACTAAGCGGTCGTAAAGTAATGCAGCCCTCATTATCGTCTTAAATGCACGATCAATGAGCCTCAGAGAGATACCTCTCTGTCGTCAGAAGTGTCTTAGGTTGGTGAATACCGCCTTAGAGTTACGCAATCTATTTCATTCCGTACACCTTCGCCGCCGCTGGTACAGCCTCTCAATACACAAACCGATCAACATTAAATCTACGTAACCACACCAGTCTTCAAAAAGCACCTTGCACTTTTAGGCCGAAAAGCGCATTCCAAGATGATTAACAGGCGATGAAATAGCGTCTAGCATTGTTTGTGCTACTTGAAAGCTGTCAAACAGCAACACCTTGTTGTCAGCATAATCAAGATCAGTCTTTTACCAAGCATCTTGAGTGCCGCAAACAGTCTTTCGTCATTTCTACAGGCTGGAGTATAGGAATAGGGCACCCACAGTCCTATACATCTCTGCGTCTAAGAGACTCCAGAAGTGCACATCGATCCACTTAATCGAACGCACGTTATAGTGGAGAAGTATGGCAATTGCCGATACGCAGGACGCGGAGTGAAAAGTTGTCCAATATGTCCTCAACCAGTGCAAGACCCCACCCGTTTCTACCATGTCTGTCTCACGAGGTGTAATGGGCCTACGCAATAAAGTAGGTGCCAGAACCCTAGAAATTGTTTCCACAAAAGCCCCGGCCTCTTTTCTTGAATGTATGAACTATTATCGAGTGACTGCAGCAAACAGGGATGGTCTCCGTTGTCCACACAAATTGAAACAACCGTCAAGGCTTCTACTAACGCCTCCCCACCTTCTTTGAAAAATGCTAGCACGAGATTATCTGGGCCAGCAGCCCTATCATGTTTGAGAACAGAACTATAACCGCGGACCTCAGACCCAGTGAGTGGTGCTAAATCTACATTATAAGTTTGTGGCCGCAAAACAACAAAAGCAGGAGGCCAGCCAAATTGACCATCAATCATCATCATTATAAACAGCAATACATCAGTGGTTCACACTGATACTTAACTGCCACACAACCAAGAAGAAGGAAAAGCAAACCCTGTATAGGAAGAGAGAAGAAAACAAGGGAAGGGGAGGGGACCTAACCACTAAAAAATAGCTACGTTTACATTCAAACATACAACATCAAGGCGCCTACATCTTGCAAACAAACAACCCAGCTGTAAGTGAAAGTAAGGCATCATCAGCAAGACAACTTCCTTACGGCTTTCACATAGCCTCGCGTCATTAAGTGCACTCACTCCATAGACGACTCGGCCAAACAACAACAACATTCACGCCACTGAGCTCCGTTAGCCGCCACCTCACCTAACGTCTCAAGCCACCGACTCTGTGGGTCTCGAGGGCTCCAGCCCGGAAGACGAACCCGATCTACAGTAGCCAACCCTTTCGTAAACGATTCCATTTGTCTACGCCAGGCCATCATCTGTCCACCTTGCACCAATCGACCGCAGCGTCGGCAAACAGTGCTCGGTGTGGCAGACGACTAGCTGGCATCCTTAGTACATGACTTAACCATCTAATTCCGTGCAAGTGTAAGGACTGAACGAAAGAACTTGTTTGACAAGCAGTGCCAAACACCCGCTTCCTAACCTCCTCGTTACTCACTCGCTGGGTTCGCCCGATAGGAACGACTGAACGCAGACATTGGTGGTCAAACACCCGAAGACGGTTCACGTCTTCTACCCTGAGTGGCATTTTCGCCGCCGTATAGTAATACAGCCCTCACTGTTGTCTGATATACACGATCCTTAAGTTTTCGGGAAATAGGCCTCTGTCATCATAGGTGTCTGAGATTAGCGAACACCGCTCTAGCCTTAGAAATACGCGCCTCTATTTCATTCCCTACACCTCCTCCGCCGACGCTGATGCAGCTTCCCAGGTATACAAACCGGTCAACAACCTCCATGATTTCATTATCCAACATTAACTCTACGTAATCATAGCAAGCTTGCAGAAGCACTTTGCATTTCAAAGCTGCAAAGCGCATTCCGAAGTACTTAGCAGAACGTGAAATTGCATTTAGCGTTGCTCGTGCTGCCTGAAAGTTGTCAAAGAGCAACACCTTATCTTCAGCATAATCAAGATCAGTCAGCCTTCCACCACATAGGAGGTACACACCGGCATCTTGTGACTGCCGGGAACAATCTTCCATTATTTGATCCATGACGAAATTGAATATAAATGGTGAAAGGTGACGAACGTCGCTCCTAGTGCTAAAACAGTCAGACAGCTCATCGTAAACCCTAACCTGAGCAGAAGTATGGGAGTAAAGCGCCGACGGTATGTTCACGTACTTGCTCGGTACACCCCTGCGTCTAAGTGACTCTAAAAGTGTAGATTGATCCACTGAATCGAACGCACCTTTATAGTCGAGAAATACGGCAATTGTTGGCCGGCGGTACACATGACGCTGCTCCAAAATTTGACGAAGGGTAAAAATGTGATCTACACTTCCTCGGCCAAGACGAAACCCAGACTGTTCTTCTCTAATGTTTAACTCCCGAACCGCAGTGAGTCGACGAAGTATAATGGACGCCAGAACCCTAGAAATGACTGAGGTCAAACTAATTCCCCTATGGTTTTCGCAAGAGTTCCTGATACCTTTCTTGAATTTAGGAACAACTATCGCGTGACACCGGCGCGGAGGGATGATCTCCGTCATCCACACAAGTTGAAACAGCTGAATCTAGGCCTCAACTAACACCTCTCCACCTTCTTTAAAAAGTGCCGGCACTAGATCATCTGGACCAGCAGCCTTATTACGATCGAGAGCCGAGATGCAATTGCGAACTTCAGTCTCAGTGGGTGGTTCTAAATCTGCCGACCAGGGCGTTACATCAGACGTTTGTGGAGGCAGCACGGTAGAAGCAGGAGGCCAGCTAAATTGACCCTCAAAGTGTTCCGCCCAACGTTATAACCTTCTGGACTTATTATAGATTAGTGTGCCATCAGCCTCGCTGATTGCTTCACTGACAGACGGTCGCCTGGGACCAGTGGCACAGATCAGCTTGAATAGTTTGCCGGTGTTCCCTGAAGCAAAGGCGGTTTCCATTTCCTTAACTTTTTCCACTAACCAAACCTCACGATCAGCCTTTAGACTACGTTTCAGCTTCCCACGGATATCTCTTCTAGATTTATTATGTAAACTACCAGGAGGAACCTTCCGTCTTGCTTCTAACAACTCCAGAGATTTCTCCGAAATTCAATGTTTGTTAAACTTATGTACCCCTGTACCACATGCCATAGTACCTGCTTTCTGAATAGCCTGTGAGATTTGTGTTCAGCAGCTATTAAAGTCTTCGAGGTGAGTATCAATAAGGCAGCTTTCTAAGCTGGTTTGGCAGTTATGCTTTACCGATGGTAAAACCAGTTTTTCAACAGCCAGTCGTTGCTGTTGGTGGGGTCGTTGTCCGGCAAAATTAAGAACAAAACGACAACATACCAATGCATTACCTGAGTCCAAGTACGTGGAACCACGCCACCTGTAACTAACAGCTATGTGGTCTATCTGAGACCAGGTCTAATTCGGAGCAGGCGGGCGCCAACTATAGCAATAACGTGCACGATGCCTAATACTAGTGCTGGCTAAAAGTAGCTTATGCTCAACGCATAGCTACAACAATCGCCCGCCATTATCTGACCGATATGACGCTATCCTAAACCTGCCACCTAAACGAACTTCGGCCTCACCAAGGCGCCCGACCTGAGCATTCATATCTCCGGCCAGAACGACTATATCAGAGCCACGTGTCGCCCGAAGGAGACAGGCTAGATCCGAATAAAACGCGTCTTTGACGCCGACGTCACTACAGTCAGTAGGAGCGTAAGCAGATACAATGAATAAATTTCTGGAAGTCTTGCGGCTAGAGCTGGCCTTAACGGAACCTGCCAAGCGTATAGCAGATTGTCTACTGTTAACAGGAATCTAATCTATCAATGAGGCTGCGGCCGTCGTGCTAAGGACTATACGTACTCCAGCGTGACCTGTAACAGCGGCTGTGGAGTCACCCGAAGTGTATAACCAGTATCGGGTAGACAATGTAGGTGCTGTTAATCCCATATAATGACTACTGTCCTAGATTCTAATTTACGAGATACAGTAGACATCGATATGCAATGAGTCTAACGTTCGTGCAAGACCGGTCTGTTGATCTATCTGCTTTACAGTGCGAACGTTTCAGGCACCTACATTAATTCGCATTCTAGGTCTAAGCAAGGGGTGAAGGAGGCATGAAGCTGAATGGCAAGAAACGGAACTTACCGGCTCAGTGTTACCACGGTTAGCTACATCTGTTGTGGGACCAGTGGAGTAACTATCAGAAATAGAAGCCGGGAGGGGCCTGAGAACGAAATTTGATAGGACGGTGGGAGAGGGGTCAGCAGTAGCATGGTTTCGCCTATCCGCCCTGCTGTATGCAGTAGATAGGGCGACCCGGTTTATACTGCGAGACGGCCGATGCAGTATGGAATTACTGGAATTGTGACTATTCATGATTGTATGTGGGCTGAGATACTGCCAGAGCGCCCAGAACACGACAGGAGAACGAGTAGGGTTCTCAACCAAAGCCTTTGGCTCAAAAGCCTATACCGCAAGGCAGTGGGTGGGTGGCAGTGTACCAGAACTGGTACGTTTTCCGGAGGAAGATGCCAACCTCCTTCCAACCCCCAACCTGGAGGACCAGGAGACCTGTTTGTCAGACCTCTACCTATTGTCCTGCCTGGTATGAGTGACTCTATCGGTGTGGTGGCCACACCGTCCTGTTTAGCCCAATAGGTCATCGAGATGCGCAAGCCGTCACACCGCGTCAAGGTCCACTCTCGTTGTGACAGTGACCCTAAAAGTGTTCCACCTACCACTTTAACTTTCTGGAGTTATCACAGACGAGTGCGCCATCTGTCTCGCCGATAGCTTTATTGACACACGATCATCTGGAACCGATAGTACCTATAAGCCTAAAGTGTGCCGATGTTCCCCGAAACAAAAGCGGTTTCCACTTCCTCAACTTTTCCCATTAACAAAGTCTCACGGTCAGCGTTTAGACTACGTTTCAGTTTCTTAAGTATCACTCTTAAACACGTTATAGGAACTGCCAGAGGGAATATTCCGCCTAGCTTCTAACAACTCCGGAGATCTCTCCGAGATCTAATGTTTATTCGACCCAGGAACTTGCGTGCTACACACTACAATACTTGTTTCATGAATGGCTTTCGAGATCTCAGTCCAGCAGCCGTTAAGATTTTCCAGGTGAGAACGGCTAAGCCTGCTTTCTAGGCTAGTTTGCTACTTATGCTTTACCGACGGTACAGTCAGTTTTTCAACAGCCAGCCGTCTCTGTCGGTGTGATCGTTGTCCAACACTTAGAACGAAACGACAACGTACCAGCGCACGATCTGAATCCAGGTATGTGCTCAAACAGGAACGACAGTTCTGAATGGAGCCTTGTCATCTGTAACTAACAGATTTGTGGTTTACCTGAGACCAGGCCTGATTCATAGAAAGAGGGCGCCAAGTAAAACAGTGACACGCACGATGCCTAAAACTAGTGCTAGCTAAAAGAACAGCTAATGCTCAGCGCAAAGCTGTAACAGCCGTCTGCCATTATCCGTGCGATGTGAAGCTATGCCGAGCCTACCACCTGAGCAAGACTCAGCCTCACAAAAACGGTTTACCTAGGTGTTTATTTCTCTGGCAAGAACGACTACATCAGAACCGTATGTTAACCGAAGGATAACGATTAGATCCGTGTAAAAAGCGGTCTTGACACCGATGATACTATAGTCGGTGAGGGAATAGACAGACACAACGAAAATACTCCTGAAGATTTTGTGTTTATAGCAGGGCTTAATAAAACCTGTGTCAATGAGATACGACCCAATAACACTATTTTGGAAGATGCCCACGGATCATATCTGACAGTCGCCAAGCTGTTTTCCAACGTAGGCGGCTTGACAACGGCAGATCGGAGAACAAATACACAAGGAAGAAAACTGACAAATTATTTTTGATATGTGTCACACACACCGGTCGGTTATTAAATGACCGTCCGTGCGACATGGTAAGTATTGGTCAATGCATTTGTCATTCTGAGACTGATGACACGCCGGTCACGTGTCTCACGTAAACAAAATACATAAATGAACCCACCACCATCCGGCTAGAAGGTTATCCACAGTTTCCGTGACCATTACCATTGCGTATAACCATATTCCAGTTTTATATATAGGTATGGTGAATCCGTTGTAGTTGTACACGCCTGATTAGGATTACCGGAAATAGTTGGTTGCAACTATGAACTTTCACGAACAACTGAGTTTCGCGAGAAAGGAAAGTCAACAAGTTTGCGGATGTTGGCTCACAAAGCTGTGACACGATGCCATGTCAGTGTTTCAAACCAGCGATGTGGATGGTTGTGAAATCCCCAACCAGGCAGATGGTATCTACTAATCTTGCTCAGAGAAATGATCGGGATATTCATAATCCATGACCATGTCATCCTTTGTCCGCCTTGCACTTCCTTCCAGTTATCACCAGCTACAGTGAACAACGCGCAGTGTAGAAGACAATCCGCCGGTATACGGAGTATATGACCCAAACATCGAAGACTGTGTAGTTTCATTATCGTGGATATTCGCCATGAACCTGCTCAGTTCTCATACGCGCGTTGTCCACAAAGTCAGTCTGTCTGTTACAATCAAACTGGCGGAGATAACGGTGATCGGATCGAAGTATCTTCCGCAAGAATAGGCTAGGTCTCTCATCCATAAGGCGAAAGTGAACACTAACAGGCATTTTAAACTCTGTCTTTATCCGGTAGATGGGCCTCTTTGCGACAGCACAAGTCACGTCGGTTGGTGAATGCGGGTGACCTCAGCACTCACGTGGACACTTCGTTAGCAACACTACGGGCTGACGACGACACTACCCGGGCGGGCGAAGCAATAGACCAGCAGTAACAAACAAAGGATCAGTGACAACCCATTTTTTAAATATCATTTTACACTTTGAAGGTACAGTACAGACCAGCCATATCATTTAACCGATTCAGTGTGTTCTCTACCGAAGAACTAAGTAACGTCACCCTCATACTCAATATAGATTGATATATAACCTGGTAGAAGTTCCACTCTGAGGTCCTAGGAACCCTGAGTGCTCCCTCCGCAATATCGTCCATCGCAAATTTGAAAAGAAAGAGATCTGTCACTCCTATCGGACTACACTTGACACGAAAAACGCTCGAGATAGCTGCCCATGACTTCTAACATTCCTCAGAGCAGGTGTGATATCAGAATATTGACGTAGTCCGCTGGGGCTCCTGTGCGATGGATAAAACTCGTGAGCGTGCCAGACAACCGAATCAAAAGCCGTTTTTAGATCCGAAAATACCACATTAGTTCCTGAACGTCTCACTTCCTGGACTGTCCACACAGTCTTTAACCAGTTTTCTGAAGTTTGAATCATTTGGAAGCTACTGTTTTGTGGAAAGACATAAACATTCACTGCACAACGCTGCGACCACACAACCCTACCTTTATAACAGACTGATGGTTACTTGGAGATTATCGTGTATACGGGCAGGAAAACCTCATACGTAATGATCACGTGGCTGACCAGGAGGAAGTGGCTCCGACCGGCGCTCACCACAACAAAGATGCGTAATAAACTAGAAGCCAAACAATAGCAAAAAACATGAATGGATAAAAACTTCGGATATAATTTTATGGATGCAGATGTCATCGAGTTAGGCAGGTCGTCACCTCCGACGGAGTTTCTTACTAGCGATCTGACTGCCCTTGAGGTTGTCAACTGGGTGGCCGACACTGTTGGTGCCTGACTACTTTATCGATTTTACCCAACTGTCAATGGCTTTAGTAAAGAACGCCCTGTGCGGCCAACGCTCAGCTGGTATGCGGAGTAGCTGACCCAGTTAGAAAATTATCTGAACAAGTAATCGCGTAATCCGAAAGTTTCCAAATATGAGCTGGCGAATGGTCGCGTTGTTCACAGGATTGTCGCGCTTGCTGTGGGGTATTAGTGCAGACAACGCTGGCCAAACAAAGCAAACCTTCGTTGCGGAGTGATCACGTTTCTGAATCACAAGGAAAACAGAGTGCACACAAGGACTGCGTAACTTTCCTTTTGGCAACAACCGGACGTCTTTTTGACGCCATAGCTACAAAGTCAACAGCGGCAACCAGTATTCTCTGTGATACCTCACCAGCAATGTTACCAGCTAACGAGTTGGTGCTACTCAAGTATGCGACTCGGTTTGAAGTCTCAAGCGGGCTGTCTGCAATAAAGGACATCAGAAGGCCCCAGTCTTGAAGTAATATTCTGTAGATGAGGAACACATTCAATACAGATCAACCTGGTAATTCAAATTGTTTAAAATGGTCTGCATTTCTTTGGCAACGAGGGTTACGTAAAACGATGTCATCTGCTTACTCCGTGCCAGGCAAGTTGGCGTCAAGAAGAAACTCTAAGCCAAGTTTGTCGGGAGCTTCAAGCGCAGCCTTCGGAATGCTATCCATAACAACACTGAACATGTAGAGGAAAATCGGACATCCCTGGCGAGCACCGCTGAAATTGAAGACCAACCAAAATAGCTGTCCATAAACTGTTTGCAGAATGTATACAAAATGACCCAAACAGATTCACGCAATCATCTGGAATTCCCTTGTACAGAGAACGGCTTTATAGAAGGTCACGAACAACTGGATCGAAAGAAACCACTATATTTAAAAGAGATATGAATATCGAATGCCTACAGAAGTGTCGGTGCACCAAGATCCGTCACAAGACAAAAACGTAATCAGCACAACCTCAATTGGATCGGAATCCTGTCTCATCCACAAGTACATGCCTTCCCCTGAAACAAGTGAGTCAACACAGAATGAGACCATTGAGTAACCTGGACGTGGTGGAAACTAAACTGATGCCCTTGTGACTGCCACCCTTCTGAAAATGGGACTAACTTTTGACAAGCAGCAATCACGAGGTGCCTTTACAATTCCCCAAATTTGAAGGAGATTTATCAGTTCTCATGTCAACCTCTCTCTCCGTCATCTCTGAAGAGAGGAAAGAGATTTGGCCCAGAGGTCCTGTTAAGCTTCAATCACCAACTCCATGACCACCGTAGTCTCGAACGGAAGACCATGAGGAACGCAACGGGCCATTCGGGTTCCGTCGTCTACTTGATCGGGTTGAAGCCAGTCGGATTTTACCTCAAAATTTTCAGGCCGGCCATCAACTGACTAGTGACATGTGAACCATTTTTTCCGAATACAGTCTCGGTTACGCCGGCTTGACAATCAACACAACCAAGAATCACGGAAAACAGCCTTCCCAGATAAAAGAGGCTTGCTCCCTTCCTTCCTACCATTCAACCATGTAAAGCTCACGATCTCTGGGCAAACTTTTTGTTGGCTTGCGTTTAAGTCCTCGACGGTCGTCAACGTATTCACAGCCAAGTGGAATCGAATACCGCTTGTTTATAAGGTTGGTCGGCGTGACAGAAATCCAATTTTGTTACAACCACACACCTCCTTCGGAGAGTATTTCTCCACAGAAAATTTTCATAGCTGCCGGGATTTTCCCCAGTGTACGTTAGATTCCCTCATGTAACTCGAAATGGCCAATTGGTTCATCAATGCTTCCTGATAATAGTTACTCACACACTCCTCGCTCTAATGCCAGTTAATTGTGTGCAGTTAATTGAGTGTAACATCTGACAAAAATAAAGAAGAACTGGCACGCATAACAGCCTGACCTGAATCCAGACAGGTGCACTAAAGTGCACTATAGTCTACCAGAATGGCACCGAATGTATGAAAGACACATGATCAATTTGTTTATTCAATGGAAATGTGCAGCATTGTATTCATATGATACAAAAGTGTTAAACTGCAATACTCAGTGTCATGAGATGCGTAGCAGTCTTTTGGCATTACCACGGCGTTGTGTTCGGAAATCAAACACACCATTCGGCCGCTTCTAATTTGACGAAAAAGTATAAAGCATTCAATAAGGAATGTCTATCTGATCAGAATTGAAAAACTGACCGAGCACCATAGATCGCATTTTCGATAGCATCCGAAGTACCGTCCGTTGCAGCTTGCGCCTTCCTGATCTGCGCCGGCAGGCTAACCGAAGTGCTGAGTCTGACAGTGCACAAACCAGTGCTCTTGGGATTCAAGTGTGTAAATATTAAAAATTAACTGAGACTCCGTTTTTTATGTGGCAGAATAAATTCACCGTACTGCACTCAATAGAAGGAAGTCAGGGTATACTTAGGCAATTGGTAGAAAAATGCACATATTTTGGTATACGGCTGGGCCAGCACAACGCCACCGAACTTATCCGTCAGCCGCGGATAGTGGAACGGTCTTTCACATGAGGTTCTCCTGGCGAATAAGCAGTCGCAGATAATGAGCGGTAATACAACTAGAGCCCGGTGGATTTACAATTAGTAGCTTGGCCTCCCATAAAACGTTACATAAACTCTCCGGCCGTACAACGACATGGCGTATGCTTCCCCACCACAAAGGGGTTTCAGATGCTTCGACCGCAGTACAAAGGCTTTCAGACAGTCTGAGATACGGACATCTCCATTATTCGCCAATCACAGTCATATCCCTCGGAAAGTAAGTGGACTTAATGATGCGGGGTAGTGGAAGCTGTAAGGAAGATGTCTTACTGACGAAACCTTACTTACTTACTTCAAGTTATAGCTCGTTTGGTTGTTTGCAAGGTGTAGACACCTTGGTGTTGGATAAAGACGTGGCTATTATCAGTAGTAAGGTTGCCTCTTCTCTTATTTTTTTCCTTCCTGACCAGGGCTAGCTTATTTCTTCATGGTTTTATGGTAGCTGGCACCAGTGCATTCTCGTTTATGATGAAGATGACGGCACATCACCTGGGTTCGATGTATGAAGGCACTCACACTAGAACTTACTTCAGCAGGACGCTCCCGGCTTTCCAGCTAAGGTCAGAAGGACGATGAACAATTTTGGTTGGGAATGCTGGTTAATATAATGAGGAACCAAAGTTAATGGTGCTCGTGTTGCGAATTTCTGTATGTATCGGTGTAACATTTTCCTTCCCCCCTTTTCTCTATGATTGGAACGGCCTTCACCGTGAACAGCGCCCGCTTCGAAAATAGCAGAATCGTAGTGATTAGAACGCCCGAACCCTTCCCCTTGTCTTGGTTACGCGAGACCATCTCACTTCCGTCATAAGTAAATGCGTTGACAGTATCACCGCTACGTGGCACGGACAGATTTATTACCAATACTGAGCAGATCAGATTTTCGGCTAGCGTATTACTATGTTTTGACTAAGCATCATCTTTGGAATTATCTTCAAACAAAAAAGAGGGTCAGTGGAGGAGAGAAACGTGGGGTGTTGTCTGCTTTTACTTCGAGAGATCGTTCAGATAAGATTTATTTAGTCTACCCTTAAAAAACACTCTATATAGTAGGCAAATGTGACCGGCTATTATAGGTTTTGACAAGAATGAAGGTTACGGAATCGAAAACAAGACTGTCAAGAAGCATGAGTTTGGCGGTAACACTATTTCTGTGGAAGGACACTACGCTATACAGCTAACACAAATTACTCACAAGGTATGCAAAAAGTCCGTACTTAAGACTTGCTTCAATATTCCACGAGAAATACCAGTCAGGTGTGTTGATCTACAACTACTATTAGAAAGTTGATCACCTGAATGTGAAGTAGGTGACGGTGATGGACTCGCACCAGGTGCCGGCAATAAACATAAGACAAAGCAGCTCACATAACTGTTTAGCGAGAATACTGACTGTCTATTTGAGCATGAGGAGAAAATTAGCCTAGACCTAGAAAACTATGGGCACCAACCTGTTAGTTTTCTGGGGAAGTTTAGAGGAAGTTGCTACAGCTATAACTTCCCATACATTCCGCTAACAGTGTAATTAACACAAGACTTCTGGTACGAAAGAAGCGACGAAATCCACCTTTCGTGAAATGAAGACAGGAAGAAGACAACACAATGCCCACACCCGAGAGTGATAAAATTATCAATGGCTTGTCGCAGATTAAATGTTAGCGGTTATTCATTTTCTCATTAGCGCATAAGTTTTAAAAGATCACTTTTGTGCAGACTGAGCGCAGATTTATAAAAGGGAAATTTTAAAAGAAAAGCACAGGAAAATTCAACTGATAATTGGAATAGTTAATAATCAAATGCATGAAGTTAAATAAGAGATCACAAATGGTCCCAGATTATCATTCAAGCGCAGAGTACATAAGCATCTGCTTCAGGACTTTGTTTTGACTGGTTTCGCGGATCTCGCCAGCTAGAAACATTTCATCAACGACACTGTATACCTTATAGAAGTTGAATACTAGATCTAGTTCACAAACATTGTGGAAAAGTTCATTAAGAACTTCAACAAAATTATGAATCGCTTCAAGGTACATAAGACTATTGTCCATTACATCGATGCAAACGCAAAAATATAGGCCAGCATATCTTCGGTAGACAATTTTGTAATTACGATACTCCACAAAATTGGTGTGCTTGGCGTCTCTCACCGTCACCGAGGCATGCACTTCCTCTATAAGTTTTTGCTTCTCCTCATCCTCTAAATGCATATACCACTTTGCGAGACGAGTCTTGCCGGCTCTGTTTTGTATAAGTATGAAACGAATCATTGAAAATGTGCAGTGGAAAAGCAACCGTCCAAGGGAGTCCAGGGTAAGATCACCTACCTACGTTATGATTGGTTTACTTGAGGATGTTATATCGTCAAGGTCATCACAATAATGAGCATCGATACACTGGTTTCATTGCGGTTTCTTGCGAAGTTGGAAGTATAAAACTTGTGTAGCATCTCCGCCTCTAGATTATGGTTTCACAACAAATTCTATCTCGGTTTCGTTGTTGTCCGTCTACACCGATCACATGAACTGCTGAAATGGTGTAGAGTATTGAAACAGCTAGCAGCAGTCGGGCATTCACAGAGGTTGCACCGTTTTGTCGTATAACAATGGAAAGGGAAATCTATACGGAGAAGGTGGGGGAAAATTAGAAAAGACGATAAAAGAAGGAAATGACAACAATGAATGTATATGGAGCCATACGAGTCCGACTGTCAACGGTCATCTTGGGGTGATTCCGTTATCTAGTTGCTTTTTGAATGCATCGACTGACGTCGCCATGAGAATCGACGCCGGAAGTGCGTTCCATGTCGACCAGAACGGACAGCAAAAATATGCAGTTTGCATACAAGGCTACAATGTGGTTTGGGGATCTTGTGCTTATGGCCCCTAAGATTCACCGCATCGGCGATTGTAAAAAGATCTTTGTTCGGGTGACTCGGAGAGCGTAAGATTTTATATGTTAATATAAGATCACCCCTCAGACGTCTGTAGGCTAGGGGGAATAGTTCCAGCGGCAATTGTGTAGTTCGCCGGTATGGTGTTTCAAGGCCGAAACAAGTTACAAACGGCCATTTAGGCGCGAAACGATATTTTTCACATTTTTAATGAAATAATAGAATGCGTATTACGGGACAAATATAAAGATTTCTTCGAGTATACTAGTGGTGTTGCAATGGGGAAAAACATGTGTACCTAAAAATTGCCCATATTTTCACTTTTGTTGAAAAAAATGTGTCGCCATTATTTTCAACAAAAGCATAATGTTGGCTTTCCTAATCGATTTGACGTTCTGAAACTGCTTCCATTGAAATTTTCGTGGTGGAATACAACTTTCCACGTTGTGGAAACGCTCAATTTTGCGCGGTTTTGGAGATATAATACAATTTGTAATTTTCAACCACGTTGTGTTCACAGCGCATTGTACACCAAATAACACAGTAATTCCTAATAAAACTATGGCGCCACGGTTATGGCCTAGTTACACATCGGAATTACATATTCAGCCTGCTTTCCCGACAGTATTTCCGATGAAAAACGGTCTACGTTATCACCTGATTGTTTCTACCTGCTGTGTGGTGTAAACATGCATAACATGTCCCACCTTATCATAGAAAACGTGCGTTTTGTTTTGTTTATTGCTTATTGGTCATGCTTTAAGGTAGCTGGCCATATGTACGCGAGTCAATGCTCACTTATCCGACGGATGATGACCAAATTTGATGCTCGTTATTCATCTGACGAAAACATTGATTCCCACTTCTACCGTTTCAGCTACAACCCCTCTATCTTCGAGCCATGGATGTTTATGATTCAGATGACTGTTGGTCTATCTTTTCTACGGCTGCAGACTTCACTGCCAGTAGATTGTCCTATTTTCTGCCTGGTCATATACCCCCTGTTAGGTCCCGGTGTGCCACACCTGGGGCTGCACAGTTGTCAGACCACGGGTCATCACTGTGGCCTGATGTTAGTGACATTTCAGCGTTCCAGCTTCGAGGGACGGTCTTCACACGACAAGGAAAATAGACCCCCAACCCGCTTAGTAACCCGTTTCCGGAATGTTTCTGGAGCAGTGACGTCTTTCTTCCAATATGGCGCAGATGCCTGAATGCTGACTTCCAGCAGTGACTTTACCAGTGAGCTGTAGATACGTGAGAATCTGTCGACTGGGAAATTCCCAAGGATCCTACTAAGCATAGCCAACCTGCTGCTAGCTTTCTTTACCAACAGCATGGTGTTAGTACTAGGTGAGGGGTCTGATGTAACGACGGTACCTAGGTCACGTTCCCGGTGGACAGTAGCCAAGGTAGCACCATCGATGCGATAAGTTCTAGTGCTTTGATAACGAACGTGTATAGTCTTTGACTTGAACGTGTTGGAAGACAGTCGATTTTCCACGAACCATAGATGCAGGGCATCTGGGTCTTTTTGAAAGTCTTCTGCATCTTCAACACTGTGTAAAACACGCCATAATTTCCTGTCGTCAGCATACACCACAACGGAGGACTTACTCACGCCTGAGAAATCGTTAACATAGACTGAGAATATTAACAGACCCATTATGGAGCTTTGTGGTACACCAGTTTTAGCTCTGAACGGTCTGGATAGCTCATCATTACTTCTGACTGTGTATGTCCGACATGATAGGTATCGTTTGAGCCAAACACAAACCTCATTGCAATAGCCCGTATAATCCCATTTGCCCTGTGTGATCAACTTTATTGAACGCTTTCGTAAGGTCTAAAAACACATCATTAACCGGGAGGCGTTCTTCGGTAGCCTTTGTCCACGAGTCAGCGGCAATCAGTAGGTCGTGCATGAGTGACCGTTTATGAAGCCCAGCTGCTCCGATGCCAACAGTGAGTGAATATTTAAGTAGTTTATCACGAAATCGTCTACTATGCTCTCCAGCACTTTTGACATGGCTGGAAGTAAAGCAATCGGTCTGATGTTACTGGCGTTCGTTCGATCCCCACCCTCGTAGATTGGACAGATTACGCCGTGCTTCCAAGTGGCTGGAAGACAACCAGTGTAATATGAGGGTTGAAACGAACGAGCAAGCGGTTCCGCCAGCTCATTTGCGCATTCCTTCAGCATTTGCTTGGTTATCTCTTCAAGCCCCGGGGACTTATCAACACGCAGCAGGAGCAACTTAGCGCGTTCGTTAGTCGGAATAAAGTTACGGGATGAACCCGAGGAGCGCTCAGGACAGAAAACCGTGGGGCATGGTTACGCTTCTGCGGAGTTGCTGAAGACGGGTGCGTACTGAGCACGTAATATCTCAGCTACCTCACAGTTAGAGGTAGGGAGTCCTGAAGGTCCCATGAGTGAGGATATGGCAGCTTTCGATCTGGTCAAGGAGTCCATGTGCTCAAAGGACCTTTTAGAACAAATACTTAGTGAGCTCTGCGGTCGATGCGTACGGCTGCTGTGCGTTGATTACGACAGCATCTGTATGCCAGGTGTGAGGCGCCATCTCCTTTGACGAGAAATGCATCCCACAGGGCTCGCTTCTCTTTCATTAGACACTTGGTCCATGGTTTGAGCCAGGACGACTTGCAGTTGGGGGCGTGGATTATAAAGTGGGTCTGAACTAGCTATCGCGGTGTTTAAGTGTAACATAATAAACTCTAGTTGTTCGTCTACCGTGCTACATTCTTCAGGTGGTGGCCAGTCAGCTTGGGATAAATGTTCTCGCATCTTTCGAAAGTTGGTTCGTCAGAAATTACGTCGGGCCGAATGCAAAGGGGGGAAGATCGTGACGTCGCGTATTAAGCGAAAACTGATTTTGGCATGGTCGGTTGCACCTAACGATGCACCAACTTCGACTATATCCACCATATGGGGCTCTGTATTTAACACCATGTCTAGTTGGGATGGCCTGTGACCTTCTCTCCACCTTGTGGGTTGATTGACATGCTCGGAGAGTCCAACTTTATGCACGAGTTTGTAGAATATCGTGGCCGCAGTACCAAACATTAGCCCGCTAGAGAGCCATGCATTCGGGAGGTTGAAGTCCCCTAGAACGATGGTGCGATGTCCGGGGACTGCGGTGGCCCGTCTGGTGACTTGTCGTAGGTGGGGTGTCCTAACATTTATCCACAGGGACTCATCAAGTGAAAGCAGAGTTGTGTCTCTGTTTACAGCTGCACGTAATTCAGCATCAAAGTAGATTGCTACGCCTCCACCTCTGCTGGCTAGTCGATCTTTGTGAAACATAGTACAACCAAGGATTTCTATCTCGTATTCGGATATGTCCGGCGTTAGCCATGTCTCTGCTACACCTACGATCTCGGGCCTCTTCGGGCCTCTATAGAGAGAGAAAAAACATTATAAAACATACACCACCAGCCAGATACGTGTACTTGCGTACCCTCATCTGGGACAGTGTCTGCCTTAAGATGTGTAACGGGTACTACCTAAGCTAGGCTGACCATTTTGAGGTCGGCTGTACTGGGTTTTTTGGCTGTGCGAGAGGTGGTGGACTACTGATGACCACCGGTATCTTGGTCATCTTTACCACACTTGCCGCCATGGGAGGTATACCAGTAAAAGGTTTTCCATGCTCACATCTTGGTTTATCTGCGTGAAACCGAATCCCAGGTGGGAAGCTGTTTTTTAGCATATACCACCTCTGAAGCACAGTGGACAACATATCTTTTGTAAAGAGTGATTCTAATAGTCTGGGGGCTGAGATGGAGCTCGGGTGTACTGGATGCGGAAGGAGTCAGATAGACCATGCTCCACATTCGCCTACGTCTAGGTTTAGCTTAGCTCGGAAAAACTTCCACTGGTCGATGTCATGCATTGCGCATGCAGCACATCCGCATCCTTCAGCTCTTCTACGCCACTTACAACTAAACTACACTTTCGGTCCTACTGAGAACTCTGAAGGTTGCGACATGCCGTTCGTCCAGTCTCCCTGATCACTCAAAGTGAGTCAGGTTTCGCTCTTAGACAAGAATCATTGAGTTTAGGCAAAAAAGATGCTGTTAAGAGAACCAACCCAACGTCTTCTATCAATGGATCAATGGATTGGCTGTAAGCAGGAACAGCTTATAACAGTACCTTATCCATATGCGTAAGGTTACAGAGTCGTGCACGATAATGCTGGGATGTGAAAGTAGGTGCAGCGATTCAGCGATTGATATACGGGCTCGAGGCAGAGACCAAAGGTTCTTGGATCCAGTAAGTTTTATTGGTCAGCGTCAAGCGGGCGTCTGTTGATCTGTGTTACGGCCCCACATGATAGAGAGAAAACAAGAACAACGCAAAGACCGCGAGCAGTATCTCTATCACGAACGAACGCAACGATACTGCAAAACGGTACGAAAATCAGAGCGCAGATATCGGAATCCAACTCTCGCAACTTAGAACTCCCCAACAAGTAAGGAAAAAGACGGCCTTCAAACGAGCTTTATTTGCTGCCAGCCCGAAGGCAAAATTGCGATTTACAGCAACTGTATTCATAGGTTTGGATCGGCCTTAGGCCTAGGTCGCCGGATGGACCAATCAGAAGCGAGCGTAGCTTCCTGGACGTTCCAGAATTCTCACGAGCTTTCTAGTTCTTAGGAAATGAAGAAATCCATTTCCTTTGCAAATAATGCGAATTCTTTGGAAAAAAGTGCCTTTTCCCAACAATCTGAAAGGTTTTCATTGGAAACAGGGTGTATCAGCGCTCTTGGGGATTACAGTAAATACCAGAAACAGTCAGATTACCTGTATGATAGAGTTTTCTGAAATTGAGATTCAAGTAATGTTTTAAAACGACGGCCAGAAGCGCTGCTGACTATCTCGAAAGGAAAACTGTTCCAAAGTTTAATAACCCTGTAAGAAAAGAACTGCGGCCTAAGGAAGGTCCGCGGGCAAATCTTGAAAAACTTCCTGTGATGTTCGCACCGGCCGTATTATAGGCTATGATAAAGAACTGTTCAACGAGACCTACACTAAGGAACAAGTGCGTAAGAATTAAGTCACTGTGGAGTCGTCGAAATTCAAATGGGTATAAATCAAGAATTTCAAGTCGGGGCTCGTACGCGACATTACTTGGGCCAGTGACTAGTTTGGTAGCCAGGCGCTGGACACGTTCAACAGCTAATATGTACTTCTTCAGGTCGGTTTACACGACCTGACTTGCATACTCGAGGAGCGGTCTTATAAATAACCCGCAAAGCGTTTCGAAAGCTCCCATGACTATGCAGGGGTAGAGTGCGCTTGATCATCTTAAGAGCGGCAAATCTTTTCTTTGCCGACATATTACGGTGATGAGCAAAAGGAAAGTTAGATGAAGACCAGGTGCCCAGGCAATTAACCGTTTCACGGGATTCGCCTTCAAGGTCGTTCAAAAGCCAAAACGGTCCTTTTGGCGCGAATCCTCGATTTTTAAATATTTTATGAAATTTTAAAATCGGAATTTCAGGCAAAGTACTTACAGTACATCAATTGTAAAAAAGCGGCGTTAATGAAAAAATGAAATACATCGATTAAGTCCCAAAAGTTTTAGCTTGGTGATGAAAATTTTTTCCACCATTTTCGCGATAACATCCCGTTATTGACGTTAGCTTGCTTTTGCAAGTCTTATAAA
>JTDE01003623.1:0-10328 GCA_014338405.1 Paragonimus skrjabini miyazakii
ATAGGGTGACGCGGTTTATACTGCGAGATGGCCGATGCAGTATGGAATTAATTGTGTTGTGACTATTCATGGTTGTGTATGGGCTGAGATACTGCCAGGGCGCCCAGACATAGACAGGAGAACAATTAGGGTTCTCAACCAAAGCCTTTGGCTCAAAAGCCTATACCACAAGGCTGCCGGTGGGTGGCAGTGTGCCAGAACTGGTACATTTTTCGGAAAAATATGCCAACCTTCTTCCAACTCCCAACCTGGAGGACCAGGGGACTGGTTTGTCAGATCTCTACCTATTGGCCTGCGTGGTATGAGTTACTCTGTCGGTGTGGTGATTACACCGGCCAGTTTAGCCCAATAATTCATCGAGATGCGCAAGCCGTCACACCGCGTCAGTGTCCAGTGCGTGTTGATGTTTCCCATTCATGCTTTCATAACTGATGTTTCGCTGCTTTTGACAAATGTCATTCCGGTTCGGACACCAATACACCTCACGTCGACAAAATGTACTGTGGTATATTGGCCCAAAATAATAATCCACGGAACATGCGGCGGAAACATTGTATCGATTCGCACTCAGTTTATCTTCCTTTAGACTGCTCGGCAGCAGCGGTGATTTTATTTACTTAGCGATATCCCTAACTTTTGTCCACTATCTTCAGTGTTTCACATTTACTCGTTTTCCGCATTAGAATGGAATCTGAACTCCAAAAACGTGTGCGCTGCTGCTAAGCAGTATTTTCACTCATTGTTATACTCAACATCATGGAAGATCATGTTGCTATTCGTTGCACTGACCCCAAAATATCGGAATATTATATGGACGACTGGCACATTTCTGTTACCGAGCACCACATATTAAAGTCTCGAGGCATTGAAAGAGAGGTAGGTACAGTTTTTATGTTCAGTGGTTTTTCTGTTTCCAGAATTTTGAACACCAGCTCCGGCTTCCTAATGTCCCAGAAATGATCTTCGACAAGAATTGCATATCAGTTACTTTTCATGGTACCTTCTAGTTCCACCCTGTTATGGCACTCGTCTTATTTAACTGTAGGCACTCATCAACTAGCTTCGGGCATACATTTCACAGCGTTGGATGCATTGAAACTAGTAGACGCTGAGCATATAACTTTGGAGGTTTGCTTGTGTATTGTTCCTCCAAGTCGATCTATTTATCTGTTTAAATATTTTCAGGTGCCGATAGCCAATAACTGGCGGCAAGCTCGTATTGGTGCGGAAGAACAAGTTGATCACCCGAAACCATACGACTGGACTTTCACAACACCCTACACCGGTACTCTCACGGGTACGCTTTCTAATTGTCAAGCTGTGTGGGATCATCCTCCGATAGTTTTTCTTCAGAAAGAAACTTTCCTAGAACAAACTATTTGACTCCTCTAGCACGATCAGTAGAGAATAAGGAATCTGTATGGTGCATTAATCTGAAGTTATTTACGGGGGTTTCATGTTCTTATCATCCAGTGTCCATGTGAGGCTTTTTGACCAGATGCCATTTTATCCTTCTCCGCAATTTGACTGTTCGTTTGTTAACAAGGTGTAGACGTCTCGTTGAATGTCTCAGTGTAGATATAAAGATTTTCCTAGACCAAGTTCCATTCTCCTTTGTTTTCTTTGGACTAAGATTATCTTTAGCACCACTGCGATATATTTCCGTAGATGATAGTGGAACGGTATGTTTTTGCATTTCATTGGCGAGAATAGTTCCATTCCTTTTGCTTGACCTTTGATGGCTGAGGAATATAAACTTTTCTAAGAATGGCATCTCTATTTTTTTCAATTAAGTGCAGGTGACTGGTCTTTCAGACCGGGGCTTCTATGACATACTAAGTCTCTCACTGGAGACCTTAGAGGCTCAAGGCCGTGTATGTTGCATAGTTTCGTTTTCTGTGCAGTAAGAACAACCATTGAAAAAAGACTGTGAAAATCATAGGAGATCTGTTTTCCGAATGTCATCTTGTCCCCATATGCAACTAGCCTTTGTGTTCACAAAACGCAAGTCTCTTGACGTTGGACGGTTGAGTTTTATTGTTGATATCTTATTCCTCTCCTCCTCTATTTCTAAACTATCGTCTTCCATCGTTGTGTGGCAGTCACGCAGCATAACTAATCACTGAAGTATTGTTGCCGGTGGTGTTTTTCTGCGGCTCCTTTTTTAAAGTTATCTTCGTACCGATGGCCTTACCGGTTAAGAGGTTGCTAATAAAACAGTCGAGAGTTCCAAGCTGCATTCGCGTTACATTTGCCTTAGCTAATACGAAAATTGTGTACCAGTCTTTGAGAAGCACAGTGTCTCGTTTCTGTTTTGATACGACTTTGCTAGATTGATTTGGCTACTCTTCGGTGCGATTGTGAAGCTATTTTTGGATTAGAACACAGGACCTGCAGTGTACAAGTGATTTACATGTGAATGAATACTTACTGGCATACTCTCGGAGATGGTTATTCTTTCATGACTGCTTTTGGACCAAGTTGATATCATATCTAAAAGCTGTTATACGTCTGTTCACCCAAGTTTGAATGACAGACTTTTACGAGCAGAAACTGAAGAGCCATCGATCTGCTCGCCTTGTACTCAATGACATCCTATTTTTCACCTATAAATGTATTTGTCCCCATCACTCCATCGTTGTCTGCTTAACGATGGATTGTTGTTTGTCCACCCGATCGCCATACGCATTCTTTTACGTTTGACTGGTTAATCGGATCAATATGTTTGTCTAAATCTAGGCATCTTCCCTCGCAGAAGATTTTCTTCTTCATGCATTTCAGTGTACGTGTTCGCTTTCTGTGCATGGTTATCTACTCCATTCATAAATCGAACGCAACTGATTAGTGTTGATGTGAACAATGTAAGAATTTTGTTGGTTTATCTCTGATAACATTTGTTTTGGTTAGTGTTTCATGTACGGCATACCGCTAAACCCATCCACTAGACATACACCACTCTGCTTGTTTCTCACGACATTTTCACTCAGGCAGCTGGTCAGTGCAGCCTCACAAGGAGGGTTTGGACCTAACGCTCCTTCAGCGACGTGATCCAATTTTGTTTTATGCAGAAACAATGTTGTTTGAGGATGAATTGGGCGATAATGGTGTAGCCATGTTGAGTGTGAGGTTTCGAGCCATGGCTACTGGTTTTTTTCTTCTCCAACGCTTCTTCCTACGGGTGGACGGTGGACTGGTGCGGGTCTATGACACACGGCTCCAGTGGCGAAAAGGTGACGAGTGAGTCGTCGTTACCTAAGTGACTGTTATTATCATCTCACACCTCAAGTGGCAGTCATTTTTCATGTGGTTCCTTCTGATCTCATGTTTACTGATATTTCTGAGGAATAACGCGATATTTCTAGCGGATTTTATCGCTCATGGTAGACGCCGGTCACGGAATACCATTGAATCCACAAGCTGGATTGGCTAATACAAAGGTTAATAGCGATTGCATGTGTTTTTGCCCGACGTTCCAGGCGTCTTCGATGAACTGTTCTTTTTGCTGATTCATGTGCTAACGTGGAATTGCTGGCTAAGGTTTCCGATTATATAATGAAAACTGTTATGACTCTCGTAATCAACGGGAACTAGAAATGGCTAGCGCACAAATGCACGACACACAAGTCGCGCAAACAGTATGGCATGTAACGATGCCCAACACCCTAGAAAAAAAAACATGTCTCTGATCTTCAGTCGGGAATGTGTCTGCTGCTAAAGTAAGAGTAACGTAGCAAATCAGCGCCTATGTATATATAAATTTTGATTGGCCCTAAAACATCCCACCTCGATGTAGTAAAAGTGGAGTGGACTAATTAAAAGGCATCAGAGAAGCTTGCGTCAGAATTGAATTTCAACACCTTGTGTCACGAAAAAATAGAATTCAAAATCAAAATATTTTTCGAATGGATTGCGAGAAATGAATCATTTTTGAGAAAATAGAGTTTCTCCCACGAAAATCCTCTAATCGACAATGGAAATCACAACGCAAACCCTATCGACTGACCAGTCGACATCTGACTTTTGGATACATCAGCATTGGACAAACAACTGTTGTAGTGAGCCAAGAACACGGATGGCTCAAAGGTTGCTTATTTAGGAAACTAATATGGGTTAGGTGTTCAAAAAGGTCAAGAAACAAAAACACTCATCTGCATGTGGCAATCGTCTCAGAAGGTCCCGGCTGCCACAGACGCTAATGCCCAATTCCTTTGCGTAGCCATAACTGTTCCATGGCACACTCCACTGTCGTGTTGGTGTGATGTTTCTTCCCGTGTTTCTCCTGCGGCTACTTCGGCGGCAAAATCCTTGCTGTCTCCCTACTACTGAATAGTGGTGGTGTGAGTAGTCTGGGGCTATCGCTCGTCTTTATCACACTATATTGTTATATTCTCAGTTCGTCGGGTTTTTTGTTCGCTATCATACCAATCAGATTGTTGCCAGCAACAACACATGATTGTTTTCAGCCAGTAGTCAACCGTATTTCTTAAATATTCATGTAATTCTATCAGTGCATGTTGTTATCACTTAAAAACAGTTCAATCGTGGTTTGCTTCTTACTACTTATAAGGTAAGTTCACTTCCGGAGTCACTCAAAATACCATGTTTCATTTGTCGCAGAATACTGTCTACTGTCCCAAGTTCTGTCTGTATGAAGCTTGCATGAATGTAACGTGTTCATTGAACATCTCTAGAAGACAAGATCAGAGAGCCGCTATATCAGTGGGACCAAACGTCTAAGGGGACAATCAGCATATTTCTTGGTTACCGGCTTTGAACTTCTTGTGTTTGTCGAACAGTGAGTAATCGGTTGGTACGGCTAGGGCGACAGTCGGTCTGGTATTCTGTTTGGATCTTTCGAAACAGGAATTTTGCAGAGGAATAGGCTGGTCAGCATCTCCCACACTACAGAAGTGAGGCGTATTCCTCTGTAGTTAAAGTATATGTTGTTGATCCTTTTCAAAAACTGGGAGAACAACAACCGTTCCCCAGGCTTCAACAGTAGATTCTTGAGAACATGTTTTATCAGTAAGGTGCTGATTGAACACATTGTCATGGAAGTTAATCCAGGTCAGTGGTTTTGAAGTTTCTAAAGAGTTGAAGTGCTTTGCGAGCCTGTTCTTCAGAGACTTGGCTACTGGTTACTAGCAAGGAAGAGCTAATTTTCAAACTTCACATATATATTTCCTTTGGTAACCAACTGAACTGCAGTTGGAAGTGTTCTGTTCAGCGCTCCATGTCTCGAAGTAAGCTGTACATGGGTTCACCATTCTGGTTGCAAGTCGTTTCGGTACAGTCGACTTTTCTGATTCAGTGATTTGGATGAATTAGAGGGACCTCTGCCAGTTACCGGAGAACACGATTACTTTCTGTCTGTGAAACCCAGGGAATCCATCAGGTTTATCGGTTACTCTTTTTACCTTTCAATTGTTTCGCTCTCAGGCTCTTGCCGGCAGTACTGTTCTAGATGTCAGCAGGGAGCTGTTTATGTGCGTTAAGGATGTCAGATATGGTGAACTAAATATAAGTGACTGCAGCGTTATTGTCGGACAGTCCATATGAATGGTGCTCGCCTTAAGTGACGAGTGGTTGTTTGTATCAGTGAATACGATACACGTCTGCACATAGGCCGATGCGTCCTGATGCTGTTCCAGCAGTGTTGGGTCTAAAGGTTTCTTCACGCCACTTAAAGCAGAGATTTGCGGGGCCACTGCATTGTGAAACAAAGTCAGTACTAATTGGAACGTGGTCAGAATCAGTGCAGTATAATGTGTATTTTAGTTTGTGAGTAGTATATCACGACTCGTATGCGTGGAAATTAAAGGGCTGACCCCAATGCCAAGAGGACCAGAGGCTATTGGAAACGTGCGTATGCACTATGCGTAATGTGTCACCAAAGAGAATGGGGTTGTACTACTGTCAGAAATATGAATACATGGCAGCCGTGCAAAATGGTGTTCGCATTCGTTTTTCGCTATTTTCACATGCCCGTAATAGATATCTCAAAAATAACACCTTCCCAGGTTAAACGTCTTTTTTGGTTACAACATCAAAACGGGTGCTCCAATACAACCGGTAATCTGTACTGTTACTTTCCCAGCGACGAGTGATAGTATAATGATAAACTTGAGTTCGGAGTAGGAGGACGTGATGTATAGTGGTAGCTATCTAACTGAAAGCTGCTGTTCATCCGGCACACGCAGTTTTCTGCACACTGCTCATACATGCGTCCATTATTTGTAGGCATTTGGTCCAAGTGCCCATCAACGAAATGGTGGCCAGCTGTTTCAACCTTGTTAAATCGTATCAGCGCCGCAAGTTGGAGACTCAGATTCACGTCCCTTGAGTAAGTGCCGGAATCGGAAATAGAAGTACAGCAGCTACGATGTGTATTACTTACCATTATTCTGACGGACAGTAATGAAAAACCAGTGCCTATCTGGCCGACTATCACCCACTTTCAAGTGACAGACTCGCGGATTCCGACTACCGGCCAGCAACACGATGATTTCAGTTTGTAAAGAGGACCATGAATTTGTTGACAACGTTCATTCTTGACTGCATTCGGACTACGGTCGGTTGCATAATAAACAGAAATGACGAGCAAAACGGCAGTCGTCCGTTTGATGTCTACTGTCCTTTACTGAACCTTAATACAGATGGTTGGAAATGTAGTGATGACGGATATAATCAGAATTCACAGCTTCAACCCTTTTGCTCACTGTACAGCACTTTTTGGAGAGTATCAGACTGATGAGAGAGATGTGCTGGGGTCTTGTATGTGAATCCCGGAAAGAAGATTGATGTTGATGGAAAGATACTGGTTTACGAGCGAATTTAACACATTGGTCACCAGTGGTAGGCATCCAAACGCCACTAGCTGCTGACTGTAATACAGCGCTTAGTTTCACATTATTGGCTGAGGGTTCGCTTGCTGCCAACAAAACCTGAGAAGAAAACTTCTCAACGTAGGCTAAATCTCAATCTGAGACAACCTGTGGGAAGAAGACAGATTTTAATCGGGAAGTTACGTATAACAACGGGTATATGGGAGTTGTTTTGTAGTAGCTTTGACACGGTAAAAAAAAACACTTAAATACACTCGTTGAGCATCGGCACTTCGGTTGATGAGCTTTTAATAGTAAAGTAAAAGTGCCCAACTGACAAGGTGTGTTCTTGGACTGTGTGTTGACTTAACATGTCTAGACCATTAGTCTGAGGAGGGAACTTATAAAGTTCACTACAGCCTGTGGTTAAATGGTCTGATGCTCAAAACATTGAAGTTTCCTATGGTTGCTATTGATTTAAGAGGGTCTCTATTTCATTTAGACTACGATCTGTCCGGTAATCCATGTGCTCCTGCCACTGCTTATTCACTGGACAAACCCATTTGTTTTATTGTTCCCTTCCACAGAGGATCAGTCACCCATCCGCAACCTACAGATGCGCCTGGTTGTACTAAGGTAACTGTACCAGTTGCCCAGGAACCTTACGTATAGTCATATCTAAGTTGCCTATTGATATAACGAGCTCATTAGCTAACCCAGAACCGAGAAAAAGAATGCGTGTGGCAACAGCGTTTATTGGAAAGATGCAACGAGTTCCATTAGGCCACAGAGGCTCCAAATTTATAGGTCCAAAGGAGTACGAATCACGTTACAGAGGGGCATCAGAAAGTGAACACGAGAAAACAGTCCAGATAACGTACAGGCTTTCGACCGCGCAGCTGCAGTCTGATTAACTGAGTGAGATTGATTAGCTGAATGAGTTAAAACATATCAATTCACTCGAGGCCGGGTCAGTCAATCGATATGACGTGATTTGCCTTTGCTCCTTCGTTAGGAGATGTGTCTCCTAACACCTCCCATTTTTCGGCATGTGTCATAGGTCTGACATCTTGGATTCCTTTGTAGGGGTTTCACGGGTTTCTTTGTTCGTTTGGACCGTCTAGGAGGAAAAGAAATTGGTGTTGTCTCGCCAGTTTTTGACAGCGGCACGTCAGCCTTTTTCTCCCATTCGAAGGTGTCCAGTAGAATTTCCCAAAGTAATAAAGTTGAGTCTGGTTTAATCGGAAGTAAGCCAGGGTTCCTCCGTAACTGGTCGATATGTCTTCTCCGGGTGTCTTCCTTGACAGTGACTTCGTAGATCACCTTCCCATTACGTTTTGAGATCACGGCAGGAGTCCATTTATTTTGACCTCGGAAGTCTCGTGCAAGCACTGAGTCACCAATATTGAAACGCCGAATGCATTGTGCATAACCTGTCCTGTGTACTTCGTTGGCGGATGTGAGTTGTGAAGGCCTGATATTGTTGAACCTTGTGTGAATTTCTCCGTCCGAACATACATTCAGCTGACGAGATTCCTCCTGGTGTATTCCGATTAGACGTGATGCGATAGGCAGTCAAGAAATGCTGAATGACATCTGCTGGAGTTTCCTCTCCTTCGGCTTTAACTAATGCCCGCTTGAAGGTACCCACGAACCTTTCAGCCTGACCATTAGATTGTGAGGTGATACAGGGGAGAGAATTTTTGCTGAATGCCATGATGCCCACAAAATGTCCGGAAAGTTGCGGATGTGAATTGTGATCCATTATCCGATACTATAGCCTCTGGAATGCCAAAGTAGCTTAATAACTTGTTGAGCTTCGATATTAGTGATACAGAGTTCGAGTTTGTTATTGGAACAACTTTCGGCCACTTGGTGAATGAATCGACCATGATAATGTAGTATTGACGTACAGCTGGTCCCGCAAAATCAAGATGGAGACGTTGCCACGGACACTTCCGGGGTGCTTTAACTGCTAGCTGACATCCTTCGCATTTTTGACAGGACCGCTCAATTTCCGAATCCATCTGCGGCCAATACACATAACTGCGCGCGAGAGCTTTCATTCGACTGATACCTGGATGGACGGTATGAAACTGCTTCAGTACTTTGTCACGTAACAATTGTGGCACGACGACTCGGTCACCAAACATGAGACAACCGTTGGTAATGGAGAGGGAGTCACGCCTGTGAAAAAACTGCCGTATATTGGAGTCCAGGTTGTGTTGATTCCACCTTGTGCGCACATACTGCATCACCTTCTGTAAGACTTCGTCGTGATTCGTCGAGTTTTTGATGGTCATAACAGTAACGGGCAGGGCTCTTATGTTGTCGAAGAGGACTTGACGAACTTCCGGTTCAATTGTAACTGACGCAATGATGCAGTCGTCAGATTCTGTTTGTTTCGAGTTGATTTGGCGTAACAAGGCATCGGTTTAGCCAAATTCGTGCGTCTTTCGGTATTGAATATTGAAGTCATAAGCGAGTAACGTTGTCGCCCAACGTTGCAGTCGGTTTGCAGTATAAACCGGAATGCCTTTCTTTGAACCAAAAATAGTCAACAGAGGTTTGTGATTTGTGAGGAGAGTGAACCGCCTACCATACAGCGTTTTGTAAAACTTCTTGACTGCGAAAATGATGGAAAGTGCCTCTTTTTCAATTTGACTATAGTTCTTCTCGGCTGGGGTCAATGATCTGGCAGCATGCGCAATGGTTGTTTCTGATCCATCTGGAAAGACATGGGAAATTACCGCACCGATCCCAAAGTTTGACGCGTCCGATGCAGTCTCTGTTGGAAGAGACGGATTGAAATGGGTCAGAAGTAATAATTGCTTTAATTTTCTAAAAGCTCCGTTGACATTCTGTTGTCCATTTCCATTGTGAATCCTTTGTTGGAAGTCTGTTGAGCGGCCCTCTGAGTTGATGAAGTGTAGGAATAAATTTCTGACAAGTCCGAGAAAAGCACGAAGGCCGGATACATCTTTCGGTGGAGGCATCGCCTTGATTGATTCAACACTGGCCGGATCCGGATGGCGTCCATATTTGTCAATAATGAACCCAAGACACTGTGCAACATAAAAATGCACTTCTCTTTCCTCTGTCGGAATCCATACTCCTTAATTCGTGACAATAATTTGTCCAGATTTTGTACCAGGTCTGCAGTGTCACAGCCCGTGTCTATAATGTCGTCCAAATAAGCAACACAACCGGGAAGATCAGACAGCATAGTGTCCGTTATCTGCTGAAAGATTGCTAGTGCAGTTTTGATGTCGAATGGTAGTCGTGTGTATTGGAACAAGCCCTTGTGTGTACTAATTGTCAGCAATTTCCTCGACTCTTCTTCCATGGGTATCTGTAGATATGCATCAGCAAGATCCACTTTGACAAAACACTGTCCCCCTTTGAGCTCCGTAAAAAGGTCTTCTGGGACTGGTAGAGGATATTCGTAATTCTTTAACGCCGCCTTCAGGCCAGTAGAAAAGTCGGCACATATTCGAACTCTGC
>JTDE01003623.1:10481-20947 GCA_014338405.1 Paragonimus skrjabini miyazakii
ATGTAATGTTAGAGTTGCCTTCGCTTTTGTACAAAGACTGAGGCCTGGTTCGAAAGCAGACGCGTGCCGAATCTTGAGTTCCCCAATCTGTCGTTGAAATCCTTGTGCAAAATGTAGCGTTTCTGACCGACTGTGTATTTTCGTTTGATTACATATGCTGTTTACCGGTTGATCTGGCAATTTCAGATCGTCCATCCAATCAAGGCTTAGTAGATCTAAACCTGGATGGTTTGTGACGAAACACCATGTTTCGATTCGGCTGTCTCCAAACGTCACCTCACATGTTACTTCCCCGGCTAGCTTCAAGGTTCCGCCCGAGGCGTTTCTAGCCGTATGATGCGTTGGAAACAGTGGAGGCCGCCCAAGCTTTCGCCACGTATTGCGGGAAATCAAAGTGATATCAGAAGTGGTGTCTAATTGCATGCAGGTAGGAACAACATTAATGCAAAGGGTAACGTAGTTGTGTCTGGATTCCCCATCAATTTTAAATGTTGCGGTGACCACCTTCGATTTGCTGGAGGAGAACTTCGGGCGCCTGTGAAAATTTCTTTGAAGTTTAAGAGGTTGCACTAGTGCGCGACAGCATATTTCTTTGCGACCTCTTTTTCCACATCTGTTGCATATGTGATTTTTGAACGGACAGTGACGAGCAAAGTGCCATTCCTTGCAATACCAACATGGTAATGGTGGTTTTGAATTTTTTGCTGGTTGGTGTGTGGTTTTTTCCATCATGTTCTTGCTGTTGACGGCATAAATCATTTCTGGAGGACCCATTGAAGCAGCCTGCTGAATCATTGCTGTATCGTGCTTCAGGTTGACTAGTCGCTGGCATTCTGTTGTGATACTCTGAAGGGTGATATCTGGACACTGCTCGAATTTGTTCAAAATTCCGGTCAAATATCTGCGCCTTGGGGTGAATGCAAACTGCATACAAAGATGAGACACTTGATTTGATCGTCCGATATGCTACGAAGTTTAGAACGTTCGCATTCTCGATTCACATTAGCTGCATACTGTACCCAATCATCACTCATCATCATCACCAATCACCACAGTTGTAGCGAATATTAAACAATGATGATTGCTCACCGAAAATGTGTGACAGCTTCCTTGTTGTTTTCTCGAAGGTTAAATCTCTTGGATGTTTCGACAAGATGAAATTCACGAATCGTTCGTGTTCTGTTGTGCCAAGTCTTCGCAGTAATAGGCTGATTTTCTTATCTTCAGGAAGGTGTGCCATCTCCACATGAAAAATATCTTCATACTTATGGAACCAAGAATCAAACGTGATGCCACCGATAGCATCAAAATGGAACTCTGACTTGTTGGATAATCGATTCTGGTATAGACACCTGGCCCTGGGTTAAGACTTCCAGTGACTGATTTGATAACTTCCGTGGCATCATTTCAATAAGCTTCGCTTGTGACTTCTCGAAAATGTTCTACTGTTGCTGAAGGAGTGCCTGCATCTGCTCCATGGAGATGGTCATGATTGGGTTCGGTTTGACCTCTGTCGCTACTGATATAACGCACTCAATCGCTGACCCAGAACCTGGAAAAAGAACAGATACGGCAACAGCGTTTATTGGAAAAATGGAACGATTTCCATTGGGCCACAGAAGCTCCAAATTTATAGGTCCAAAGGAGTACGAATCACGTTACAGCGGGGCATTAGAAAGTGCACTCGTGAAAACAGTTCACATAATGTACAGGCGTTCAATCGCGCAACTGCAATCTGATTAACTGAGTGAGCTTGATTAACTGGGTGACTTAGAACATATCAATTAACTCGAAGCCGGACCGACCAATCGTATGACGTGATTTGCTTTTGCTGCTTCGTTAGGAGATGCGTCTCCTAACACATATTTATTTACTAAATCATCTTATTTGGCAATCCACTGGGGTTTGTTCACAAATATCGGACTAATACACGTTTGGTCTGTCATATATCACTTGCTGATCTATGCGATCCGGGGTTTCACCAGCTCCTCTACTGTTGTTTTACATGTTTATGTTTACTTCATACAGCTACCTGATTCGCGACATCCGCCAGGCAGAGAGTTCGTCGTGGCAACCAAGTATGGTCGGAATCTGCTTGATGGAAGCGGACAGAGTGTGCGACAAACTACTCGAGCACCGCTGTGAAACGTTGGTTCCAACCGCATAACAGAGCGCTGGAGTCTGTTATGTCTGGGCGAGTGGATCGGGGTTGTAACGATTTTCCTCCTTTATGTAAAGTATTAGATTATCGTGTCGAAAACGGTGTTTTACATATTGATCGAGATAGAAAAAATATACGTATTTTGAATTTTTATTTTCCGTATCGTTTTTCATTAAAACAGCCGGTTTCTTCAATGCAAAATAGGTCATGTTTGTCCACTATAATCCACCGTAGAAGGCATCTATCCTCAAGGTTAATTTGCACGTGTTCTTTGAACAATCATTAAATTTCTTTTGATAAGAGGCTTCTTTGGACAAGTTTTATATAACGTGGCTCTGGGTAACTTAACAACAGACCTAAAGGAACGACCCAGAACCTCGTCGTTGTCTTTCACAGTGATAGTTTTTTTGGTGACTGTAAGCATTAAAATCAGCCAGTTTCAAGATTGTTCCTGATTTCAGGCATATTTTGTTGGGTGATGTATTTGTAAGGTGGGACGGTTTGTGCTACCTTTCTCATATGACGTGCAGTTCTAGAGTGACCATAGTAGTAGGGCAGCTCTTATTCGTGAGTAGACAGGCAAACTTCAATCGTCACATTGTTAATCGTTGACACTAAGCTCATTCGTTATGTTCAGCTTATTCTAACAAAAGCGGATGACGTACTATCTTGATTCATGTACAATGAACAGTCATCAGCTTACACTACACTGGATGATGCGTTCGTCTCTGTGCATGAAAAAGCTGCATCCACTTCAAAATTAAGAGATAACACAACAGTTTTAATTGATTTCAGTTATTTTGCCAATCACACTGTTCCTTTCTCCTTTCACGTCTTTAGCTCTGAGTTGTTCTATGATAACGACACCGTCTATCGATCACGTTCTTAAAGATTGGATCTCCTATTACCTCGCATAATGTCTAAATTTAGACAAGTGGGCAGCCTTCCATATATGACCTAGTTAATCATTCAAAAGCAGGTACAATGTAGTGTGAAAACTGGTAACCTTTTTAACGCTCATAAAGTGATTTTATTTGTCTGTTGTGTACCTTCGGTTTTGTCATTTACATACTTCCGTGCATGGACAGTTTGCCATTTTTAGTACATATTTATCGACATGGATTGGGCATCGACAGACTTCTTGAGCAACATTGTATATCAACTCTACAGAAACGTTCACTTCCCGAGTAGTGTGTCTCTAAACGTGGACAGTATGGTTCCGATGTTCACGGTTGTTAGCATCGGTTTCCAGACTAGCCCGTCACATTGTTCAAGGCCGAAGGTCGAGTGCACATATCTATGGCCATTTGCGGTTTCATTAACACTCCGTATTCAGTATAAACATGATAGGTGAGTGTGAGTGAAAGCCTTTGTGGTCTAGCCGGCCAATGCCGATTAGTCAGATAATGGGCTAGTATGAAGTTGAAACCCTCATCCCTCGGAAACGGAAAATGGAGAGACTCCAGAAAAAATGTAATCATAACTGTACGTATTAACACACTCCGGATAGGCTTCGAAAGAAAAACAATGGTTTAACTTTGAGCTGGGAACTAAACAGTCTTTAGCGTACGGTGCACCACAAAAGTTTAAGATAGGATGGTAGAGGGCATCATGACCTAATCTTCTTGAGTAGAAAGCTCGTGATTCACCAAACACCGGAGGTTATTGGTTGGTACGAACGAGGGAAAAGATATCTGCAACCAGTGTACTCGTCTCTTCAATGACGGTGTGCTGATGGTGCGTTGATGTCCTACCCATCTCAGACTACCGGCATGTTCGCGACCGCATTCGTTTTTGCGCTATGCAGTCACGTCCCCACTACCTATGGCACCTGCAGTTACCGTGCGTAGCGCGCGTTCGACTTTACGGCCGTCGAAATATTGTTCGTTGAAACTTCGGATGCCCGTCCGGATCGTATTATCCTAGATCGCCTGGTTTAAGTCTACTTCCTCTCATGATCTAAGATCCGCATTAAGACGCAAAATAGGTACCCGGGTAACTTTCCTGCATCGTTGCCCATACGGCAGCTGCTTTGGAATCCGTTCGTTAACCATCTCACCAACGTGTTCAGGCCAACAAGGCTGACTGAACATCAGCATGGGTTCGGTCCTGTTCTGGTCTGCTCGTCAGAGTGTCCCAATATTCCGAACCATGTCCGACCACGAAATATCCCAGATGCGTTATCAACATTACAGGTTGGATCGGCTCATACCGCACTTTCCGCTGAAACAACGTAGAAGTTTCACTTACTCAGAACAGTGTGGACATCACCGTTGACCAATAAATAAACAGGTTCGTTTTCATCTTCAACCTACAGGGCTTCCAAACATGTCTTTCAAAACGCTTGAAAACGATGCCAGTTTTGACCTCAGGAGCTCACAACTCAAGGTGCACGAAGTAGCAGAAGTGTGCATGGTTATGTACAGTGTATACACTGCTGAAGGTTCTAGGTATATTCACTGCCCTTTCGTCCGGAGAAGGCTAGAAGAAAGGGTTTCATGGACACAATTGCACGCCTATAGGGTTTTGTTCGTCATTCCAATGATTCAGATGTTTCAGAGAACAGCCAGTCCCATTCTTTGCCTGAGAATAGCTTGTTAAGCAAAGTACCATCACTGTACATAGGACCGAAATATCCACGTCCAACCGCAACCTTGTGGGAATACTGTACAGGTCGTCCAATCTTTTCGGAACAGGAGAAACACTGACGCTATGTTTACTCTAGTCGTTCAACCCGTGATCAGTGAACTCCTCAGGTTGAAATCATGATTCGGACGACGATATCCATTACCCAAGAGCTTTATTAGGACTGAAACTCGAGTCTCTTTCTTCCTTATGAATTAGGCCAGCCGATGGATCTATCTGAGTGTGGATGGTGTTTAATTTGAAATAATTTAAATCTCTGAACTTCAATAATTTATAGGTTAGTGAGAAGTATACCAAAGACTCGGTCGACGTTAGGCTGCGGTTGTCTTGATTGTTGCTGGAATGTGTACACACGAATTATGTGTGTCTTTAAAACTGACGAAATAGATTGTTCTAACGAGCAAGCGTAGGATCAAGTTACTTTAGCGAGTCTATCACACGGTGATGCACTTGAACATTGTGAAACCAGTCTAGCTTGTCCAGGGAATATCTCCACTTTAGAAAGTGTGGTTGAGTGATGTAACCGATGCTGACGTGTGTTTCTGGAGAGGTGCGAAGAAAACGAGCGGCGTGGATGAATGCTTTTTGGTTAACCGACGACATCGGAGAGCAGTTTCCTTTTCAGATTCGAGATCAACGTGTGAACTGTTGTTTCTGTACGACCTCGGGGCGCGTTGTCAGTAAGGCCATATCCTACTGCCAAATGCGAACGACGGATCGATGTCGATTGAACGAGTGGTTAACGTCAAATATAACTTGAGTGACACTGGTAAATCGAACCGTTCAGGTGTCAAAAGTTGGAGGCGTTAGTGAAGATAGTGGTTTAATAAGTACTAGATTGAACAGCAATAAATAGACTACTGATTAGTAGCCGGGGATTTTGTTAATTTCAAGTTGAACATCACCCACAATTGATCGCAGCTGTCCTAGGTTTAGTGAGATCGGAGATTTTGACTTGTCTGGGAAGTCCTAATCGCGGGGTTATCGATTGGAGTTAACAGACAGTAACTGTGTCTCCTCTCGAGGAGATTGGGCAACCGGATCATTACTCACAAGCGAAAGTGGCTGAGTGTTCACATATGATAATTCGGTCGTGCCTAACGTGAGGTCAGTGGCGCAGTGGTAAACATGGTTGCCTCACGAACTGCGTGGCCGTGGTTCTAGTCCCGGCATTGGCGACGATATGTACTACTGACGAGCTCTAATGAGAGCGAAACTCGAGTCTAGTGCTTCTGCTATTCGAAAGGAGCCGACTGGAAAGTTCGTGGGGATGTGACAGCTGCGATCAATTGTGGGTGATGTTCAACTTGAAAATTATAAGCAGGTTAAATTTAACGAACCCAGGTTTTGATTCCCCAGTGGAAACCTTAACTGTACAAAAGCTGGTAGGCTGGCTAGTACGTGGTATCAAATGAACACTAAACGGTGTAACTAATGCCGTCCAGAGTAATGTAAGGGTCAAACCGAAAACGATGTATATATGAAACGAACGGCTTACTGGAAGTAATTCAGTCCTTTCCCGAATGGAATACAAAGTCGGGGCGACTTTAACAAAAAATGAGCTGCGCATTAAATCAGAGAACGGTTTGATGAACCACTGAGAAACGAGAGATGGCCCTAGAGGCTGGCAAGACTCATTGAACTGTCCTGTTTCAGCCTATGGAAAAATACCGTTGACGCGACAAACGAAATAATGAACGGAAATTTGCAATTCATGACAACGGGTGGTAACGTTGGATATAACTAATAAACGGATGTATTAATGTCAGTTGCACAACACATAACTGTCCGTCAATAAGAAGGCAATCGTCTCGATTAGCCAAATTTAGTGGATATGGGATGGTTTTCTCACTCCAGTTCACTAACGACGAAAGAAGACAAGTCGCGGAATGTTAACTCTTCATCGCGATCAGATTTTATATACCATGCGAGGAGCAATAACGAGAAAGGCCAGTCTTCGGGCTTTACACGAGACTAGTGGTTGTTATCTGTTCAGATGCAGGCAAATTGCCTGAGTCAACAGTCGCACATACACAGGACTGTTCAACGAGTATTGATGTCTTTCCTCAAAAAACGTGAACAATCGAGAGCTTCGATTAGGCCGTGACATCGTATGCGGATTGATCATGTCAACAACTTTACTTGATCCCAATGTAGCGAAAAAGCATTCAATAAAGCACAATTTTTATTATCGAACTCGCTCGCACTGTGGGCTTTGACCGTGTCGAGATATTCCTGTGAGTGTTGGAATAATCGCGCTCCCGATCTGGTCGTCCATCCCATTTTGCCTGCCATGTCTCGCCCGTTTGTCCGATCCATTCGAGCGACGACTCATCCGGTCGCCCATGCTGTCCCCGGTCTGCTCGTTATGGGCTTTTGGACGTACCTCCTTGCGACGAGGTATTCCGCCGAGTGTTGGAATACCCGTACCTCCGGTTTGATAATCCACTACACCATGATGTGCCTTGTAATGGGTGAGGTCGAGTTTCTGGTCTACTAGGTCACTGCACGGACCAACCACTCTGGCATTTATCCGGCCACCTGTTGTCGTAGGCACCGACCTCCTGCCGATGTGGTCTTCGCCGCAACTGCAAGTATACTGATAAATCTTTATGAAAGACGGAGCATTCTGATAAGACACGAATGTGATCCCCACCCCCCTAGTTAAAACTGGCAGATGTAATTCAGTTGTATAGTATGAATGGACAAATGCAGATTTACGTCATTTATGTTACGGTCAGAAGCTAACGTTCGATCCTTCCTCATACGAGACTAAGATTTTGATGAGTAGAATTTAAAAGGATGTAAATTGTAAGAAGATGAATACTAATGATAAAAATCAAACTGCCATCCACATCGTTGATAAAAGCTTACACCAACAATAGCATCAGGCAACTGCATTTCAGCAATGCCAATAAAAAAAATATATCCGCCAACGCCGCTCATCGCCATAGCGTCAATTTGTTTGTAGGACAATCTCTTGAAATCAAAACTAATAGTCTGTGTTCACGAAAGTACAAATCTCTTGGGATAATCCAAAAGAATGTACAAAGGTAAATTTGAACTAGAGATAAAATCACAAAGAACCGACTGTTTCTCTTGGTGAAACGTCCGCAAATAAAGATCGAATACGTACAATACAATAGATGGAATACAGCTTTTGACAACCCACCGATATGTTCCTTAATGTTTGCACCAGATGCATTGTTTGTCAGACAAACTGGCTATAGTTTCGGTTAGTCAAATGTATCTTCTGGGACGTAGAACAGAAGAAACAGATAAAATTGCAAAGCACAAAGAAGAATTTGGGTTTTGAACAAAGTTCAACAACCTGTAGTCGAACATGCCGAATACACTTAATCTAATCAATGAGCTTTCATAGTAGACTGTAATAGGTCAACTTAAGCGTTCAACAGTTATGCTTATTAATAACGTTTCATACATGATGCTTCTTCTGAATAAGCTAACTAATTGCGAGTTCAGGGGTATTTAAGGTGAACAAGGCACAGTTCAACACGTTATTCAGGATGTAACGAATCTATGTCATAAAGACTGGGATCAAGACTCAGTTCCAGTTACGGATGCCAGTAGATGAAGCTCTTGTAGAGGAAAAGATAAATTAGCCGGTTCTTCAGTTCACGTTCTGGTAAGACAGTCATTAAGGTAATCTGCTTGGTCGAACGTTTTATTCATCCATCCACTGATACAAGCAAACCAAAAGTCACACCTCCAGAAACTTGTAATCATAGATTCTGCTTACAGTACTTCCGGTCTTCGTAACCAAACGCTCCTACGTGGTCTGAACTCTTCGTTTACTTATTTGTACATTTACCGAATAAATTTGATGAGCTGTGATTTGTTATTTCGTATTCTCTGGTGAACTGTTGTTCATGTTGGTTTTGAGGTAGTCAATCAATTCTGCTTCGAAGTTCATTCGATCTAGTTTTCACCTGTCGTATAGTTTGTCTACTGTGTGTCGGTGAACCACCTTCAAGTTTCATATTATATACTCATTTGCCAGCCCTCTCAGCTGACAGATTGTCTTTCAGATGTTCCAGGAGTAAACGCGTCGTCGTTTCCGTGTGAAAACAAACAAAATGGATACCTATTTCATAGAAAACACTGGATGGTTTCCGAAGTTTATTTGTGTGAATATTGGTTGTGCCTTTTTAGTCCTTCGGAACCCTTGATACTGAGTTAAGTATTATTTGTAACTGACTTTAAGAAATTTTTGAAAGTAGCCTTTGTTATCGGATTCGATCGCTATCTGTTTCTGGTCAATTTTCTGTGTATAACGTTGTATAGCTTTATGAAACGGTGATCATGTTTCGGATGAACAGATTTATAGCATAGACTATTTACCAGGCCTAAAGTAGATAATGATCTTGAAGTGTCTCTCTATTAAAATCTTATTACGGTGGTTTCATTTATTTTAAAAAAAAAGTAAGCCGCAGCTGACAGTCACATTGTACCTACCGTTGGTTTGACAGCACAAAATGAATAAGATTTTCTTCTTTTCCATGAAGTGAAAATAAATTATGATTGTTCAAACATTCGGACTGATAAGATGAAAAGGGATACTCTCAGCAAAGTTGTTGCCAGCAGTAGAGTGTTTAAGAGTGACAACAATCGTAGACTGTACGGAATACGCATCGAAGAAAACTACACAACAACATGTAAGCAAGTAGGGAAGAGCAAATGCGACAATAGCACAGTATATCACGGGAGTATGTTTATATAAATTTAACGCCACTCACAGTTGATTACAGCTTTTGCATTCACATAGGTTTTTCAACTTACATTAACAATATCCCCGGCCAGCAAAATATTGCTCAACAAACTAGATTTCGGTATTGGTATGTTCGTCGAGCTTGGCATTTAGGTTGCAAACCTTTCATCACCAAGCGAGGTGACATCATCAGTGCGTAATCGTTTTGGCCTATAGTTTTGTGAGCGTGGAGATTGGTGAAGTTCGATGGATGCCTGCTCTTATATAGCAGAGTGAGTTGACCTTCTGACCGGAATTCTGGTTGCTTGCTCTATGTCGTTTTTGACCTTTGACCTGATCTACCATTGGCTGATTCTTGTTGCATTTGAACTCTGACCTGCTGTCTGATTGGCTATTTCCTGCCGTTCTTTAGTCTTTGATCTGCAGTTTTACTGGGTGTTCTCTGTTGCTGTCTAACTCTGACCTCGAATCTGATTGGCTGTTCCGTGTAAATTGATCGAGTGAGTCTCTTCTTCGTTTTGAAGATTCCGTCAGTTTGGTTATTCGTTGTACCGTTTCGATTTCGGTCTGATCTGTTCAAGTTGCTCCGTTTGGGTTTACCGCCATTTAGACTTGTTGGTGTCTGCATCTCTTCAAAACCTTGGTTCGCATTGACTCATAGACTTTGTCCAGCTCGATGTGTTTGTTTATTGATCCGGCTGATGAATACCAGGCTTCGAGAAATTCTCTTGCATGTCAGCTGTTTGCCTGCGTAAAGACTTCTGCAGTATTCAAATTGAAGGTGTGTCCAGTTTCATCCTCGTGGACGGAGATCAAAGAAAATTGATCGTGCCTCTTGATGGCTAATTCGTGTTCATGTATTCGTGTTGATAACTTCCGTCCGGTTTGGCCGACATAGTGTTGTCCACAGTCATTGCATTGGATTTTGTA
>JTDE01003624.1:0-25386 GCA_014338405.1 Paragonimus skrjabini miyazakii
CGCTTTAATCTGGGCTGGGAATTATTAAGTATACGGCACTGGCTTGAAGGTTTGTTAATTCGCCCAGTTAAACCGGGTTGATGAATTTATCCTATATGATAACAACATTTCGATTTGATGGCCAGTTGATCAGAAGGACTCGTGAGATTTTGTGTATCGAACGAGGTGGGGTATGGTTCATCTTACGTGCCACTCGTATCGGCACACAACCTGCTGTCATTGTTAGCTTCGGTTCCAAATAAATTGAGTTGAGAAACTGACGAAAGTGGAACAGCAATAATACCAAGTTTTCGTCTTGTTTGGCAACGATAAAATGAGATGCGAATAGTCTCTTGTTTCCCGAAACTTTTCGGAGCCTTGTCAAGGGGATCAAAGTGTTTTATTAGTTTCAAACATCACTTGTCTTGATCACTCCTTGCAGCAGACAGTAGCACTAAGCCCTCAGATCCATTCATGCTATTTCGAGAATGAAATCCCTAGTAAAGTGATTTCATCAGAAAAAAAGTAAAAATCGACACTCACTTAGAGGGAACGTAGGTGACCTGTCTGAAGTTTCTGATTCCAGTCAACAGAATGAATTGTATTCGCATACAATAGAAAAGAATTTGGAGCTCAATGATGTGAGGAGGTAGTCGTTCAGCTGCTTGCTTTTAGCGACGCAAAGTAACTAGTATAAACAAAGTTAGAATGGAATTTCTGTTTGCATGTAAATTATTTTATTATCGAAGTAACGAACATCAATCAATACAATGCTTTTTTTTATAGAGCGAGTGGATGCTCTATGCCACCGACATGCTGCACAGCAAGCGCTGATGAGCATGCAGTCCCGCCCGATGTGTCCACACATGCGTTCACATCACTTCTCACCGGTACCCGTTGAAGAATCTTTTACACATCATTCTCAATTTCTCAGTACGTCCCAATCACAGCAGCAACACGAATCGTCCACTGGATCAGAATCAGCCACTTCGACCGAACGTCAAAAACCGTTCTCTAGGCAACCTATTTCTTCAACGGCGTCAGACACAAATGCGCGCATTGAGGCACGGAGTTCCCCACCTCAAGATCCAAGACTATCCAGAGATATCGAAGGAAGACAATCACCGGGGATGAACCTGACGTCTGAACCATTTTCGACAACGAAACGCTCCCCAATTGAGGAGAAGATAGTGCGGCGTGGATCTGGAAAGGTAACCAAGGAAATTTAATGGACAGTTGATCGTTTTTAGTATTCATCTCTGTGCAGGAGGTAAACTGAACGTCACTAATGCTTTGTTAGATCATTAATAAACAAACAAGAGAATCAACCTGATGGCTTTGCCCATAAGTTCAATTGTATATAGCCGTATTCAAAAGTAGCTGGTTGATCTAGTCTAAACTCCTCCCTTAGAGGTCAGAATTAAAACCGATAGTTTTCTCTGATGAAGCCCACTACCAAACTTAAAGTTCTAGACTGTAAAATTGGTTTTATGAAGTAATTTTTGGCTCTGCTGCTACTCTGTTTCTTTACTTATAGCAGATCAAGTCCCAAACTTCCATCGGTATCCACTTGGAAGGTCTAACGTTATGCATACTGAAGTCTTACTGTTCACGGGTTCATGCCAACTCGGAGCGGACAGTAGTGCTCGCATGGTTTAGTGTGATTAGATTGACCTCGTTTCCTACAGTAACCACGCAGACAGAATTCGGGCGTTGATGAGAATGCACTTATCATGCAATTATACTTACAAATAGAGCCTTCATATGTGGTAGGTGGTCAAGGCCAACCGACCGCTAAAAAAATTAGCAGTGGACCAATTAGAAAAGGGCATCAGTCGGTCTATCTGATTGGGTGTTATCAGTTGACTAGGGCTGGAGATTCGATGCGGTTGATCAGTGATGAGGAGCGAGATACCGATGTATATTGGGTTTGATCGGTTCTAAAGTGTAACAAAGTTGCAACCTTTTCTCACTGTAGGTTTTCGTGCTGCTAGTCGTGCAAATCATACTGTAAATCTGTTCCGTTACAAAACTTACCAGCACGATCTAATGTATTTTGGTCCCATGGAATCGTTCTAATCCGACTGATTTTGAGACGCTTCCAATTAGCAGATATTCGTACACTTTTCTATAACCAGTCCCTTAAATGTTCAATGATAGCTGATCAACATTGTCTGGCTTAGCGTATTTCGCATACCTAACAGTTCACCAAAAATAAAACCGCTTATTAAGGAAATCCCATAATCATAACTGAGTGCAGGATTCGAGTACTTAAAGACAGCGACCATAGGAAGAAGATTTCACTGTCTTTATGGAAAGAAAAGCTTATTTGCGTGAAGACTGCACTAAATAATGTCTATTATTATTATTATTATTATTATTATTATTATTATTATTAATTGTACAACCTTCAGCGATAGTGCTAATAACGAGCGGGTTTTCAGAAAACAGGGTTTCCGATCTCCCAGGAAAATTCATCACACATCAAGTGAATATATGCTTGTTGGAGTTTACCTCACCTTTTTTTGTAAACAGAATATGACTGTCAGTGGATTATCGTCTATATAATTCAGTCCCAGTGGATATTATGAAGTAGTAGTCGATATAGACAGAGGGTTGTTCTTCCTAAACTTGTCATGAACATGCTCCGGACAAACGGAGAATCTCCGGAAACTTTAGATAATCCAATTTCCATTGGATTACCAAGTTATCGTTTTGTTGGCCTTTTTAATTCATTAATCGCTGTGCACGGCAGGAATACCTTACACAGTTGTCCATCACACATGTTGTGCACACACAGACAACCAGTCTGAACAGTCGACTGTAGCGAATTCGCCCAGGGTAGAGGACGAGCTGTAATGAACATAGTCACTCCACGTTAAAGACAATGTGCCAAAGTGAGACTTTCCAGTGATGCAAACGATACAGGTGAATGGGAAACAACGGCTTTTCCATGAAACTGTTGAAATGCGAATCCATGTATAAAAACATGCATGACATGAGTTTCATTCAGTATTTCACAATACCATCCGTTGAACTACCTTATGTGTGAATAGTGGCTATAAGATGACAGTTAGTTTAAGGCCGTCACAAAAATCGTGTGATAAGCAACCATATAATTGTGTATCAGTTATTGCGGACACACAGTCTTGACAAATCGAAATCCCCGCAACTTATACACCTAAGAGATTACAGCTTCAACCCGGAATAAGTACTGATTGTTATTTCAGTTGTCAACTTTCCTACATCACAACGAAAGCACGATAAAATGAGTGAATTAAAATATGGCTTACTTCTATCATCAGTGGAGAATTGAGACATATGTTACAATATGTTATCATATCGTTTATTTTGATCACTCGCAAATCTAAAACATGCAGACTATATTATGAAAGACAAACAGAGATAGCCAGGGTATGGATATGTATACATTCACATTAAATATTACGTCATCTAAACCATGGCGAACCGATAGGTTGCTTCAACCACCTTTGTGCACATAGTACTGGCTGGTAAATTATGACCAAGATATTTTCACTAAGGGCTTCGGGTTCTGATTGCAGACCAATACTTTGAATGGACTGTGTGGATTATTTTGGTGGTTTATTGTCATGAGGTCTCTAGTAATGAGTTATTCATAATTTTGAGCAACCGGTTCACCGGTTTAAATGTTTCGTCACGTGTTCCGCTACTAGCTGAAATAGTTATCGATCTGATCTGGCTATATAAACGTCACAGTAATCTCATAACGTGAGAGACAGAACAGTTAGACAAACTGCGTTCCCGATTATATAAAACTGTAGTACTTCATGAGAATGTCATTAACGACAACACACTAGTTTTTGCCATCAAAAGAAATCATAAAGCTGTGTTCTAATAGGTCTGATATACGCATGGACCGTAATTTAAAATAGACAAAAGAGTCACTGATGTATACCTTCAGAAATGACAGTGTACACCAAACCGAGCTTGCAGCAACAGTAAACACGGTACACTGTTTACTTTTCTCTTAACAAGTCTTTTATCTCTTTTAACGGTCTGGTGAGGTTCTTTAATGTTAACAGTGAAGGATACGAAAATACGTATATACTTTGTAAACGAACTAGTTCAGTATCATGTATACAGTTGAAGGAATAGTAAAATGGTTCGTAGAATGCATAACGTCAAGTTGCGCCCTTTCTCCGTTTCTGTCTGGGTTGCTAGTCCGGAAAACTCGCATGCTGCATATTGTGTGGTGATTGCGCATATCTTGTTCTGAGTTTCGTTTCCGCTATCCTGCATCCAGGAGACCAACTTTTGTCAAATACGTTATCCTAAACTGTAGGCCTTACCCAAGATAACTAATAACATGCAGGCGGCTGTGCGCCTCAAGGTTGACTCACGTGACCCTCGCACATGCACATGCTTACCATCTGCTACATTGGTTGGAATGCTCACCAGACAGCTGCGCCAAAGTTGAGTTGAGCGATGCCCACGTATCGCCTAGTCCATTCGTCTAGGTTCTGGCGGGGAGATGTAGCAGAATACCATAAAAACTGAAAACTGGTCAATTCAACTACTTTGCCATTCCAGATAGAAAGTAGGCATGGTGCACTGAACCGCGTGAACTGATTGACCGTTCATAGCCAAATGTGGGAGCATCGTTGGTTTCATTCGATCAGGAAAAGTCGTTTAAATGTGAGGCTTACCCAACTGGCGAAAAGAACCTATCCGATTTTAAAATATTACGATGATCGAACTAACTAGTTGCTCATCCTGTTGTTAAAATTAATCTACGTAAGTCGTTTGTTATTCTTTGTGAACACTGTCTTGGATTCAACATCAGTTCTTATAACAGACAAATCGCTAGCTGGTTAACCTGAGATTGCTGGACCGAAAAAACTAGTTTGGCACTACGCTCAGTCTGGGTGCGTTATTGTGACAGGATTATAAACGCGCTGCGCACTACAAACAACAAAGACTAACCACGAAGTTGGCAAATGTTTGATTAACAGATTAGTTTAGGCAGCCAATCAATTAGGGTGTTTAACAGATAAATAAAATCTCAAATTGTCAACAATACCAACCAAATCTGCGTTTGCTTGTGAAAACGAACGAAAGGATTTTGAAAAAACACTGTCCAGTTTTTGGACAGATTAAACGACCAGTCATTTTGTACTGTCCATTTACGGAATTTGTTTCCAATCTCGAATTTCTAATCCGCGATTGCCTAATCATACAAACATGTGTGTTATTCCTCTAACTTTTTCAGGGTCGCAACTCAAAATCTGAAGAAATGATCGAGGAGCTCGGTGAAATAGAAGTAAATCCTTGATTTTCGATGTTTTTACTTAAATGTTCCGTATTTTCCCGTTATGACGTTGTTACCATTAGTATGGTTTGGAATTACATCACAAATGTTCAGTAAATTTAATTAATGAGGGAGTTATTGCTCCATGTTTAACAACACCCACTGTTGATCGTAAGTTTTACATTCAGATGGACCTTTCAAACCGGCTTTTTTAACAATCTACTATACCTTTTCGGTCTTAACGGGTCCTTTGATGGCCGTTTATTAGTCCGCTAGTAGCGGTTTTGGCGGTTGATTAGAACCTGACAGTGAGTGACCGTTAACCCTTAATCAACGTTAAGCTGATGGGCACCTCCGGAAACCGAGTGCAAAACTGACTTAGTCGCTTTGCGTCGGAGGTTGATTGGTTGAAGATGTATGTTGAACTCACTAATTTGGTGCGCCTGTAGATGATGGGGAACCACATGTACTAATGTGTTCTCGGCGGTGACGGCGAAATCATCTCCTGTTGGACATTTACTGACCAAACATGATAAGATAGACTTGAGAACGACTAAACTTGGTTAAAAATGATGATCACGGGCAAAATTGTGGTGTTTGAGAGGTATAGGCTGTTAGAAGATGTAAGGTTACGACGGACAAACCTATAAGTTAGAGTTTTAGCTGTGTGAGAGCTTGACAGTATTACATATTCTTTTCCTGTCAGCAAGTTGACTGCTGTCTCTCGTGCTTATGGTGATTTTCAATTTGAACATCACCTACAATTGATCGCAGCTGTCGCATCCTCATAGACTTTCCAGTAGGCTCCTTTCGAAAAGAAGCACTAGACTTGAGTTCCGCTCTCATTAGAGCTCGTCAGTAGTGCATATCTTCGCCACTGCCGGGACTCGAACCACGGACACGCTGTTCATGAGGCAACCGTGTTTACCACTGCGCCATTGACCTCACGTTAGGCAAGACCGAATTGTCATATGTGAACGCTCAACCCCTTTCGCTTGTGAGTAATGATTAGGTTGCCCGATCGTCTCGAAATGGAGTGGCGATGATATGGCGATGATATGCACTACTGATGAGTTCTAATGAGAGCGAAACTCGAGTCTAGTGCTTCTTTTCGAAAGGGGCCGACTGGATAGTCTATGGGAATGCGACAGCTGTGATCAACTGTAGGTGATGTTCAAATTGAATTGAACCAAATCACCGACTTATGGTGATTGTTGGTTGTGCACAGCACTATTAATCATTGACTATTTTTTTTAACACGTTAATCTGCTGTTGCTTGCCTATGAAACTCAGACCAATCGATGGTGTTGGGTGAAAGAACAATAACAGTTCATCTGCCAATCTTGATTCTGGTAATGGTTGGAATTTGTCTACCGGTCATCCAATCGTGCTTGAGTTTTTTTTCGGTCGTTTCAGCCGGTATTATTTGTTTGTTTTTTTTAAAAAAAAAATTATGCAATCCTTTCTTTCAGCAAGGCTTAGTGACTCTTTGTGTGTAATCAAGCAACAGGCAAATATTTTGGTAAAAAAACATGAGTTTAGCTTTCAATCCGACACACAGCACTGGGCTGTTCATACTTCTGATCAATCGTTGTTTGTACCGAACGAAACAGGCGATGCTTATTTCGGGCGAGTTTCCTGGAATGCATCCACATCCTATGTTGAGGCACCAACCGGTTGTGGTCTGCACACAGGCCTTAATCAACCAGCAAAGGTTTCAAGACAAACACACTGCGTTCTATTTGAGGCTGTCCGATTGCTAATAGAGGAAGTTGACGAGAAATAGCCATACACGATGTCTATACATTAACAATAGGTACGAATACAGAAAAACTGTAGTCAATTGTTCTTATCCGATCATGGAACCAATAATCATGTTAGAATATTACGTTCGGCTTAGAGTCGAATAACTTCACCCACCTTTAGGTATGGTGCTGTAAGTGTTCCATTAAAACCTATAAACCTGATGACTTAAACATGCCTAGTGTAAGATTAATATACTAGTGACGCTGCCTGCCGTGAAATGAAGACATCTGAAGGCATCAAAGGACGGTGATCTCGAAATGAAACTGACACGATGATGAAAGGACACATTCATGAGCCATTGACCTGGTACGGATGACTCACACGATCATAAACAATAAGTCGATCACTCGAACCACGGCTTGTTCGGCCAAGGTGACCAACTCGCCGTCCTATCAATACCATCAGTCCAGTTTGCCAAACAACCGAATAGGTGACTTGAATACTTGATATAGAGTTAAGAGCTACGAGCTAATTTGTGTCATTTCACCAGAAACTTTGCGCCTCTTTGAGTATAACCTTACTAAATACCAGCGAAAGGGTTCGTTTCCCGGATTGTAGGACAAAACCTATTGTAGTGGAACGGAGAATTGAAGGAATAATGCTACAAGGCGAATACAATGACTCACGGAAGCTGTCCACGTTAGGTTCCATCACACTTAGTCCGTTGTGTGTTGCAAGAAGGTTCCCCTCTTTAAAAACAGAGAAATTCCAGCGAATTCGGTTCCTCCAGGTGTGCTAAAGGTCAGCCCACGGTAACCAGAACCGCGTGAAAGGAAAAGGCGAAACGCACAAGGACAAAGTGTGTATTGATTCAAATAGTTTATATGTACAATGAACGTAACGTGTATGAAGAATAGTGCGTAACAAGAGAGCAAGAAGGTAACAGACTCTACGCTATAACTAATATTTGATTTTGACTATGCTATCTGTAATCTAATGGTTAATTTACCACAGTCTGTGACGAAACGCTGTCAAACAAAACAGAGTACATAGTACAATTCATACGTGTATGTTGTCAGTCGTTCTCCTTTTCAACCCGAAATCTCATTCAATACTTCACCGACGTTTCTATGTTAACATCGGATTCTGTCTGTTTAGGTAACGTTGATTTTCGTTGGTTTTCGTTTGCTGTTTTTCGTTGTTAGACTACTTTGCTCTGGTGATAGTGCATTCGATTTTTTGTATTGTCATTTATCAACTTAAATCAGTTCTCAAGTTCCGTTTACTGCTGAAATCAATGAGTCTTTGACTCGTTCTCTATCACAGTACAATATCCGGTTGACCGAATAGCATCCGCAAGAATGGAGTCAAATAAAGTTGCGGTTTTTCTATCCGACAATTTCCGTTCGTCCCAAATGAACTGCATTCTCCGATGGCATCTCATAGGGGCTATGAAAATTTGCATCAATAATAAGCTACGTAAATCTTCTGGTTGAACTATGTGATAGGACTGGTCAAAAAATGCAATCGGGACAACAGTGAACAAGTTGACCTCAGGCCAGAATGATGGACAAATAAAAGCGTTAAGATTTTCAAGGCCACAGATGTATTGTCACTAATTTTGTAAGCATTTTCCATCGGTTTCGAGAGAACAAAAATATTAAAAATAAACCAGCTTTTGTAATATAAATTGGCTGATGAAAAGTTGCAGTAACACAGTAAGCTATACTATATGATCTCATTTTGGTTTGTACGTCGAGAATTCAACAATAGTGCAATTGACTCTATCTTAATGATCTACTGAGTGTTTGGATAAGTTATTGTCACTATTATGTCGGGGCGCGCGACTTCTAATGAAGTGGACATGGTGTATTGCGCAACACGATTCGGTTGAATGCTCAAATATAGCAGAGACGTCCAGTAACAGTCAACTTCCAAAGTTCAATATGGAATTCAAGTAAGCAGCATTAGCTGCAATAGCAGCGACAAGCGCAATTTGAGGCGGATCAGTTGCAGTTTACCAAAATCTTTATACTCAATTTATCAATGATTTAAATACATAAAATAGCGAACCGAGTTCAACAGTAGGAGCTATCACGGATAGCATCACTAAATTCGTTTATGATGCTGAAATCGGAATATCTTTCGGATCATGGTTCATTTACTACGGAAATATCTTCCGAGTGTAGTTGGCTGACACAATCGATTCAGGAAAGGTACTGATATTTACTAGAAAACTTAGTGTGTGACAGAACGCTCGAAATATATTGGGCTGGTTTTGCCAGAGATATCGGATGGTCTAACGTTGGATGAAACATTGAAGACATTGACAAATATTTTCTGGAAGCTGCAGCCGGTACCGGTGGATCTGTTTGCGGAAAATGGCCATCATTTATCGGAATGTGATGAGAAGAAAATCAGAGAAGATTCGGCAGCGGACAGTGATGGAGGATCCATTGTCTGGGGTCTAAAATCAATCCGAGATGCTGATTTTCATACCAGAATTCTGGACAAGAATGACAAAGATCCCGACACAATATCGTTACCTCTGACTACAGTGTATCAACATTTAATCAATCTATAACACGTCACATTTATGGACGAACAGTCGAGAAAACTACAATACACGCCGTTAATCGATAGCCACTCAACCGCAGAATGGAGACGGCCAATGCAACTCTTTATTGAATCCAACAGCTGTATGTTCATGATTGACATTATAGGCAATTCTGTTCCATCAAACAACAAACATTTTAAAAATACAGCTAAGTTAGTCACAAGTAAACGTGTTGTCATCCTCCTCATTCACTCAGGCGCCCCCATCGCCATCGAACAATTAACAACAGAAATCGGGAACCAAACAGTAAAGTGGAATTATGTTTTGGACGTTTCCAACGCCAGTTTTGCCACACGCCGCAAATACTTGGTTAAACCTAACGGCTGTCTAGTACGCCTACAACTGGACACTGGTTGTGATTTCATGCTGATTTCGCATCAAATATGAAAGAACATAGATTGTCCGGTGTAAAAGCAAATAAAACATTCAACTTAGAATGCGTTCGGAGAGAAAAAATGACACTGTTTAGCAGCTAAGCTGTAATTTCATGCACAGTGGTGTCCGTGTGAGTGGCACCATCTTCGTCACCGATCGTTTCAATTTAAATCTTCTGAGCCTTGAGTGAACTGAGCGACTGAATCTTCTTGACATGCCACTCAGCCAGTTGTGTAACAATGTGTAAGTTTCAGTCCTCCTCTCGGGTCAGAAACCAGATTACGTTTGTAAGGATCTAACACAGAATTTGGAAAAAGCGATGCATTCCACGATGATCCTGGTTAGTGTTTCGAGGCAAATGCAACGTCGAGTTTGGGCCCGGATACCAAAATTGATTTGCAGCCCAAACGACTCGTGCTGTCTGCTGTTTTGTCAATCGTGAGTGGAGGATTGGATGGACTTAAAAACTTCAGGATTATCCATCCAGTCGATTGTTCCATCTGTGCAGCCCCTGATGTCGTTCTCAAAGTATCAAACAACTCTATTGTTCCTGTTAGAACACCTGTTTACAGAACTCAATGGTGTAAAGTGTTTTGGCGAACCCGATCTGACTAAAGTTTACGCAAAACTTGAAGTCGACAGAAGTTCCAGAGAAATATTGGCCATCAGCACCCACTCGAGACCGTTCCAGTATCGTCATCTCTCCTTTGGAGTGGAATTAGCTCCTGCTCTCCTACAGAGGATCATGAATAAAGTTGCGACTGGAGTTCAGGGAGCAGCAACATATTTCGACGACCTCATTGTGACGGCCATCTATCCTGATGGGTTACATAATAGGCTTGGCCGTGTCATCAACCCGATTCAAGAATGTGGGTTTCGTTTTTGTGCAGATAAGCGCAGCCTGTTAATTCATTCGATTACGTGCCGGGGCTTTAACACCGATCAGCATGACCGCCGCCCATACCCAGCCACTGTCGACGCAGTCAGTGGAATACCCCATCCAGCTGACGTTTCAACAATACATTCTTATCCGCAATGCATCGTATGTTAGGACCGCCGAGCCAACTCTTGGGAAAGGGTGAAGTATGAAACTGGTCTGCTGAATACCGAAGTGCCTTTGATCGTGTGCAGGCTACGCTGGCTTTGCATCTTCTCCTGACTCACTTCGATCCTCACTTGAACACTGTAGTGGCTTTGAATGCTTTAAACGACGGTACTGCTTGAGGCACGGAGAATAAATTTCACAAATTGTTTTTGCGACGTCAATTCACCCTTTTGACTGATTACAAGCAGCTGATCACAGTAGTTGAATCAAATAAATACATTTGTTCTCCACAGCAAACCTCATTCAGCGTTGGGCATTCTCTATGAGTTAGCTGTCAAGTATAAATCGACACCTAACATTGATTATATCACGACTGATTACTTTGTGCATTGTGGGTGGAAGGGCTACTGGACAACGCCAGGGGCCAAAATACGTTGCGTCAGTGGCCACCTCGGTGATGCATTATGTTAACTGTGTGATAACAGAAACAATTTAGAACCTTCCTGTAATTACGACGATGATTCAGCAGTTGACGAGAAGAGACTCAGTTACCAGATCTCCAGTACTATCTTCGCATAGAATGCCCTTATGATCGTCTTAAGGGTGAGATGAAACAGTAATCCTAACGAACCGATTGTCTTTCTATTGTCACTTCCTGCATTTTATTTGGTGAACGTGTGATCATCTCATCCACTCTCAGAACACGGGTTCCACAGTAGTTTCATCACATCCGTCCTGGTAGTATCCCGATAAGAACACCGACACGCATTTGTGTGTACTGGTCTCAAATGGATCAAGACAGCCCTACAAAGGCTACTGTACGTTCTTCCGTACAAACGCTGAGCAACGCATAACAGTCAGTCAAGGACACTAAACAGTAAAACAAAATTGGATCACAATATCAAGGTAATATTGGAAAAATTATAACATCAAGTAATTAGATAATCTCAAAAGTTTTGGTCGCCAGATTATTTCTCTGAAGTAGATCACAACTTGGTGCCAAATAGGCTAAAGATTAATTGTTATCAAATAAGATAACATTCATATCCAGCAGACCACGTCCGAACAGGCAAGACGTTCGAAGCAACCACATTGAGCTATGTTCCAAAAGGGTGGTGTTCACACCATTTTAAGCAGAGTATACTAGTAAGCAACTGGCTATTCACACAATAGTCAGGTTACCACAATAAAACTTAAACGTCCAAGTAACGTTTACGATGTCTGTGGAAAACTGAGGAGGCACCATATGCACAAATAATCAATTAGGAAGGATAGTGTGAAATAGTATTTTTACGTTCGAATTTGAAAAGTTGAGACAGCTGTTCTGCTTGTGCGCTGGTTACCAAATCTCAAACGAAAGCCAAAATACATTCATGGCCAACATCTGAGCAACCGTGGATACGTGTGCACATAAATTTCCTTAGACTATTGACCAGTCGATACTTCTTGGCGTTTGTAGACGAATAAAGCAACTGACCAGACATTCGCCGGATAAAAACCACGTTGACAATCCCAATGGTGCAGAAGCTGAGCTGAATCTTCAACCGTTCCGGAGTTCCGGAAACAATCGTGTCAGACAACGAAGGTCAGTTTATTTCCAGTCCATTCGCGGACTTCTGCAAGTGAAATTAAATCACCCATATATGATAAACTTTTTCCCATCCACAATCATATAGCCTGACCGAAGGGTTCATGAACTCGTTCAAAAGCGCCATTCAAGAAGTCAAAAGGGAGGGGCATACGATCGACGTCCCCGAAAAGTTCCCTTTCAGTTTTCAAGCGACTGCGAATCGGCAGGTTCAGGAGGGGCAACCTCTCGTTGAAGCTTTGTTCAGGAGCAGACTAGAACCGCCAAATGATCTACACTCTTCGGGACCCTCGCGCCTAGCAGCAATTTTCCGATGGAGAAGCAATTTAACAAAAGACATAAGGCTTGACCTCGTTCCTTGAAGATTGGTCAATCGGTACTGGCCAGGGACTATCATGAGATAGAAAATGCGTTGGCTGCTGGCCGAATCTGAAGCCTTCGAGAGACAGTGCTGTACGAGGTTCAAGTTGACCCACATACTTGGATACAATATATCAAACAAATCAGACATTTGCAAAAGAAACACCTTGCCCGGGAAACCAAAGACTGGCTATATGTTCTACTGAGCAACAACAGGAGCCAAGAGACACGCCAGAGGTGCAGAATGCTGTGGTTCAGTTTAACCGTACAAAAACCGCGATAAATCTAGCCCCAGGTTAATCCCCACTCGTGCACATACGATCAACTTGCTCAAAGGAGAGGTGTTAGAAGCTGAATCTCGTAACGAGGCAACCAAAGCGAATCACTCAATACCGTTAGATCCAAGGTCATCGTCTTCGAGATTGGGCAAACCTGCAGATGAAACCGAATACCGGCTGTCTGAAGTGAAGCTGGAATATTTAGGCCCCCATTTCGTGAAACAGGTTCAACGTCGAATAAGTGGTTTTGTAGCATTCCAGTTGGCCAATTAGATTACGGGTATGCAACCGGACGTCGGTACGATTCAATGTTATCTTTATTGTATTTCCTCGTTTACTCGTTCTAACGTACCAACTACCGTTCGTCTGATTCGCTGTATGTCCTGACCCTCTTGTATCACAAGTGTCTGTCAAGTATATACAGTCCGGATGATCTATTCTGTCCCCGTCCGAGCTAACGTTTAGTGCTCACGTCTTCTGTTTTTCGGGTTTGGAAAAAACCGTTCGATCAAGTGTGAGACTGTAATACGCATGACCCAGTATACTATTATTATTGTTATTTCTTGTTTTGAGCGTCCGATTTCCGGTATGCTTTCGATTTTTCCACTATGTCCGTCTTAACCATAACTCCAGTTTACCAGTAGGAATTCAACGTGTAGTGGTCGACTGTATTTAGTTCGCTTCGGTTGCACGAATGAAATTTGGACCATCTTTTGATCTATCCGTTAATAGTTCAGTACTCTTTCGGATGCAGTGCTCCTTATCTTTCCGTACATACAGCACATACCTCTTTAGAGCCGAATGATGAACGTTCATTAGACATATTCTCGTATCTTGCCTGCATGCACCCATTTCTTAATTCGGTTGGGTATCATGTCTTGAATATAACTGTGACGAAAGAGCGAAACTTTATTCGAACGTATGATTTATGAGATCACCTTGACCGTTTTTGGTATAACATGACTTATTCGACTTAACTGTCAGGATGATATGCCCAACACCATGATCACTGAATTAAGAAGCATGCTAGTCATTCAACTGATCAGTTTATACCTTCCATTTAATATTGTCCGTTAAAAAGTGCCTTCCCATATTGACATATTGATAGTAGTTCATCGTGGTCATTTGCTAACCTTCACATGCAAACTACCATTTCGGTTGAGTTGTTTTGTTTAAGAAAGTATCATCTTCTTTTAATGCAATCTCTCTTAGACTGATGTACCTGAATCGTCACAGTCACATTCCGAAAGAGTTACTATTTCATTGAGTTGTTTTAGGTGCATATTGCACAGAGTAACTGACTGAAGTTTTGTCTTCAGCGGGACACACAAGACAGCTGAAGGGTTCAAGCTTTCGCAGTCCTTATGACATGAATGGTAACTTTTCTAGATCATGGCCTAGGGTGTATTTAAAATAGCAGTTTAGCATATGTACGTGTAACGACTGTTGTTCAGTGGTGATCCAGTTTTCACCGCAACGTTTTTGCGTTTGCTGCAGCAAGTTAGCATATAAAATAAACCATGCAAACTTCTGCGATTTATGAAAGTATCCAAGCTTTGCGATGCAATGTATTGGGTTGTTGAAAGATCTAGTGCAACCCTAGTTTTCCAATTGATCTTACATGGGCTCGAATCACTGAGACACTGACTCAGCACGCTCATTATTATAGAAACATTATAGAAACGGCGAAGTAGTCGATATGGACTACTCATCAACTTGCTGTATGTAGAATAGTTTCACCACGGTAACTAGTGCCTTTGTATTTTATGGCGTTTTTGTTTCAACTGAGCACAAGATTGAGGCCACTTTTGATAAAATACAGTGGTACCAGTTAAGTTGTGTGAAATCATGGGACTTTAGTGCCCTAGAGTAGCCAAGTTGGTTGACCCTGAAACCACAGTCAAATTAGCCGGTTGTTTGTTTGGGGAGTTGTACACGCATTTCCAGTGAGGTCGCCCGGCCCCATTGACCCAGTGCTTTGGCCACCACGATGCACATTCGCTAACACCTGGCTGCTCACGCATACATTTCGGCGCTTGAAAGACAATGCTAGATTGGGGACTACATAACAGCCGCGCACAACTTGGTCTGAACGAATTATGCTGGAACCAGATCAAACTTATGGTTCGCAAGTAAGAGAACGACATGTCAGTAATCTGACAACCGAACAGCATATTGAATTGGCTTTTTATTTATGCAGCCTGTGATAAAAATGTAGATGAGGCCATTACGGAAACTTAATGCAAGACAGATGAGCAAGCGATCGGTTACCAGTAAATCAGTCCAAAGACGGATGAAAAAGTTTGTTTCGAGGGACAGTGTCCATGACTTGCAGAGAGGTGGTCAATCGCACACATCAACTAATGATTGTTCTGCCAGTGATGTTCTGCGATCCATGAAAAACACTCCGCAACAGCATCCGTTGGTTTGCTCAAAAATGGAACACTTCGAAGTCCGCTATACACAAGATAAAAGTCACAAGTATCGGTTATCTCGGGGCTGGATTACAGGAGCTTAGGTTGTCGGATGCGGACAAACGTGAGTCATTCTGCACGTGGTACTTATCAGAAAAGTATTTACTGACGAAGCTATACTCTGTTTGAATGGATTGGTGCTCCAGTCCGACATCAACACAGCCCAAATTTATGGTTTGGGCGGGATTTGTCGGAGCACGGATTCTAGGGCGTTTCCGTTTTTGATAAAAACGTTACAGACAACATTCAGTCGCATGAAAATCTACAGATTAGGGCATGCCTATCTGCAGATGCTGTAGTAGAATGTTGTATCGGCGCTGAGGCAGCACTGGACTACGTTTCGTTTTAACAGCATGGCGTAACACCACACGATACACTTTGTGTACCAGAATACCTCAGTGAAACATTCGGGTAACGATGGATCGGTCGTGGCGGACTAAGGAAATGGCCCCCACAGCAGCTAGATATCACTCTATTAGACTTTCTTCTTTTGGGCTACCTCTAACGCAACGTCTTCAGAGAACGTTCATAAACGTTGCAGGAACCAAAAATAACCATTATCTTACAATGCAGTACACTTTATATGGCCACTCTGCAGTATGTGCTGTTATCGTGTCTGGAGAGAATGTTTTTGCGTAAACGAAACAGCGGAGAACATTTTAAGTATCTCTCGTGAATTTATTGTTCGTACAAGAATGCCTTTTTCTCTCTCTTTATCATCGCCTGGCGGTAATGTTGACCTGTCAATGGAACAGCACATCTGCAGCGGTAATTGACAGATTCTTATACTTCGTAGATTACTGGCTTGTGAAGGTACTATTTTGGTTCATTTGTAGTAAGATACTGTAAATTGGTTACTCTAGTGCACGACGCACTGTCACTGTTCACAGGCACGTGTTAACCTGACGTGGTGTATAAAAGGCCGTTGAGCATGAGGACTGACTATTTATCTCACGGTATGAACAAACGGCTTTCGTATACTGCTCTAATGGACACCGAAATATAACCAATTCTGGTTAATAGCCTCCAATAATATCTCCATGCTACGTATTGTTCATCTGTAAAGTACAGTAGTGATCTCAGTATCGGTGGTTGTTTCTTTAAGATGACGCATTTGTCGCGGTCTGCCAATGTGTTCTGGTTCCGATGTGATAGTCAGGTCCATTTTGCGCACGGTATTTTTCAAGATGGTGCAGGTTTCCAGATAACAAGCACCTGAAACAGGACGACATTTTTGAACGAGCTGTTCATGCCTATCTGGATAACACAATAAGTTGTCTTCATTGCGGATGAAAATGGTCAAATAGGACATGTTGACAGAAAGTGGAACGATATGGCTTAGTAACGAGGCCACAAAACTGAGACATGTCGAGCGACGCTTATTGTTTTTGTTATATGACTATTATGCTAAGTCGGAGTCCACAAATGACGCGATGGACCTACAAACACAGTAGGACGTGCCATAGACTCTAGGGGAAAATTGCTAGGTTTTAATCAGTTTTTTAGTGAGTTGTAGATCTGTTTCGTTCATGAATGTATCTTTTTTTCGGTTAGAACAGAGAAGTCAGAAGTTTCTGAATACTCTGTTCAGATTTCTGACGGGAAAGGTTGCTTTGCATTTATCGGTTAATGAAAAACTCTGTTGATGGCATAGTCTGTTAAGGAAATATCGTACTGTTCTTTCGTCCATTCATAGTCATCGCTGCATTCTGGTTCCTAATCCAGCATTATCTTTTAAGCGTTGAAACCTTTACGGAGACGTGTTGCTGATCGTGGACCATGGTGGCTGAAACACTGGACCAATGGTGCCATGTGACCACACTGGAAATACGTGTACACCCTCCACAACCAGCTAATCTAGCTGTGGTTTCAACTGTGAGTTGTGCTCGGTCGCTCACCTGACTCGTTTAGGCATGTACGTTGGTCTGGATTCCAGATTTCAGCCCCGGGAGTGGGTTCCGGGACAGTCGGTACATAAATCCATGGTTGAACTTTCAGAAATGTTAGTTTGGTGGTGTCGGTTGCGACTTCCGCGGTGCAGTAGTAAACAAGGTTGACTCAAGGCTATGTGGTCGGAGTTGAAATCCTGATGCTGGCAGATACGTACTTCTGATGGGCTCTGGAATACAACTGGGACGCACGTCTAATTTTTGAAGAGGGTATGATGGCAAGTCAATATGAACGAGAAAGCTGTGATCCACTATGAATACTGCTCAATTTAAAGTTTCGGTAGGTTACTTATGAGGCGTGTTGATATGTTTCATGGACAACAGTTCTAATTAACTTTTATGTCAACTGACAATCAAAAAGACAGTGTAGCTCATGAAACGAAATTCATGAATAAAATTCGGATGGCTTACATCCTACAGTTTTCTGACTGCCGAGAAGCGATGTCATTTGAAATTGACTTGTACTTTAATTTATTTCTAATAAATCAAATATGTACTAACAAATTCCGGACAAAAATGTGAATTACAGAAGTCTTCGTCATCGTAAATAAATTATGGTTTAACGTTGAAGTTATTTTGTTGCAGATTTCCATCAGCGTATCATGAGCTGTAACTCAAATCGTATTGATTCGTATAACGCAAAATTGTCCTGCAAACAGGACATTATTGTTTGTTTTTCTTTAAAATAGTAAGGTACATCACTGAAACTAAATTGCCTAAAAATGAGAACAAAATTGCAACTTCTGTCACATTTTCACTATATGGGTCTCAAATAAATCAAAAAGATTTTATCGATCTGGGAAAAGCAGTGAGGCTGCTGCTGGTGGAGGTGGTGTTGTTAAGCTGATTTATTTGCTAACGGAGCCCTGGTATGTCTCAGAACGGTAATTACGAGAGATCTGTGGCAGAGTATCGCTAAATCTCAGGCATGCATGGTTATTAGGATAATCTGCAGATAAACGATGCCCACGGAGTATTCGCTTGTTCAGAAATTCTGTTTATAATTGTTACTATAGCTGTCATAGTTACCCCCATCTTTCATGAATATGGATTGGTGAGCTGGTCGCAATTGTTCAGGGGATCATAATTTCAGTCAACTTGCTTCCGCGAATTTACCAATAATATTGAAGATGTGGTGGCTGATCGAAATTGGAAGGTTGGTTGTTAAATGAAAATTTCACTTCATGATTTGGGATGGAATAGTGTGCCTGTGAAGGTTTATGGACTATCCCAAGGCAAAAGGTGATCATGGTTTGATTCATACACAAGCTTTTGTATGATTGTCTGGGTAAAGCGCGTTGGTCCTCCTTGAATACATTATCAATCAGAGGAGGCAAAAACATATTCAATATAACAGTGTTTACTGTCGATATTTCCCCGGTACGATAAGATTTATTTCAAGATCGTAATCTCAGGGCCACCTACCTATCCTTGTACACACGTCCAAGTTTCCTTCATCTCGATTGCTCGGTTACCTGACGTTAATCCTACAATCACCTTGACTAAATAGCTTCGAGGACTACGGAATTCCAGACGAGTTTGCGACACGGACTGTTGCACTTGAGGGCATCCTGCAAAATCAGATTAGGACATGAAACCATGCTTGACCAGGGCATACATAACGACTGGATACAGTGTTCTTTATTAAAGTTGATCTAACGTGCTAGGAAAGTGTTCCCCAATCATCAAGAAGTCATACTGTTTGGCTCTATTTGTACAGTATTCGGGACTTAGTAGTTAACCCACTAACACTATAAGGCGTTTGCAGACTAGCGTAAAAATAACCGGAAACCATTAAATATCACTTGGACGTTGGAAGTGAGTACCAGTACGTGAAATTACAGAAAGTTCCTTGATGCAAATGCTGTAGTTTTCACGTCTGGTTAGTGTGGACTGAACAGTACTAACTGCCCTTGTCCCTTTTTGAGCAGGGTCTTATACTACGTGATATTAAGAAGAAATATCTTATTCTGATGTTTATCCACTTCATCGGAATATTTTTGCTCCAAACTACTAGATGCTTTATAGAAACGTGTCACGGTAAACGATTTCGTCCTGATTTCAACCTATCAATTGAAGACAGTTTGAACCCGACTGGAACCCGCAACCCAAGAACTAATAGGCAAATGGCAATCTAATGAACCATCCAGCATTCTTTGTGACGGTATTAGGGTAATTGGGATGTGAATTGGTATCGAACTGCATACAGATATGCGATCAAATAAATGCAATCCTATAAGTAGGCAAGCACTGACGACCTCGTGACCAGTTAGCATTGACGGCCACCGAGAGGGTCAATTTATTTAAGATGGTTGCAATGCCGTCAAACTAACGATTGAAGATCGATAGGTTTGGACTCACCAGGTGGAATTGTGCGTGGTTTGGTCCGACTTATCTCGAGTGATAAGCCTAGACAGATTACCTTAAAGATAGGGGTTTTCGGCTGTCAACATGATGGTTGCTTACTCGAATATGAATTCGGCTATCTCTACCTGAGGGGAAGCAGAATTGGACGATGCCAAGAAGTAACTATTGTACTATTCTCCGGAGCAGAAGTTTATAACTTCTGAGTATACATGGACGGCTGACAAGGGTGAAGTCCTAGAACGAAGCTCCATAGAGCAAAAGCGGCGGAAAAGTGAGTAGACGGACAAATGGGATAAAAAATATGAAGAGCAGACGATCAACCACGATAAAACATTGAATTTAGCTCTTAGCAGGGTCGCCTCAGATTCAGAACGAGTTTCTATTGAACACATAAAAAGAGGGTTGCGCTGTAACTGCCGGAAACTCAACGAACCAGTAGAAGCGTTTTCATCTAGTGATAAAAGTATATAGTGCAGTCGTAATGGCTTTTGCCTCTGTGTCCAATGGAGATCGCATGCCTTACTATGGATTTGGTTCGGTTTTGCTAGTGAACCTTCGTACAAAAGCGGGGTAGTTCTTATAGTTTTCAACATCTTCGCGGAGAGTTTTTCTAATAGCTAGTTGCTAGTTCATTCTTTCTGCGTTACAAACATTGATAATAAATGTGTTTGTAAAAACATTAGAGTGTGACAGACGAAATCTATCGGTTGTTTGTATTCGATTTGATAGGCGATGTTTTAGTGCGTTATAGTACACATAGTCCTGTAACATTGTGAATTGTCGATAGTGCGGGTTAATACATTCCTATGTTACCAATGGTCATCTAGAGACAGAAGTTTTAAATATAGTCTCATCCTTAGTATTGTTAGTAACTGCATTCCTGACTGAAATAATGGTGCTGTACTTTGCAGTAAGTGACATGCGATATTCGCTCGTTTGCACAATGCTTTTCAATTTGTTAAATTGTGATGATAATTTATTCTCTTTATACAATCTCTGTGGTTATCTGAAATTACGCAAAATCGTTATTTATTTTTTCGTTTGTTTATCTAATTCATAAACTCCGCCTGGTTTGAATACATGAAATTAGTCACTGGTTTATATGCGATCAAAATGACCAAATCGTTGTTCCTGTGGTTATTGCATACTTTACATCTACTTAGTTTTTTTTGTTCGCATTCATCAAAGAAACCATTTGATTTTGAGGTATTGGTCTAAAAGAGAACATCAAACAAAATAGAATCACTTAAAGGGTGACCTTCACTACCATAACTCATTGAAAACTGACCAATCCAGCGAATCCAACCTAGACAAACTGCTTCAGTTTTCAAGGTTTATTTACCACTCACAATGTAGGTCATGCGCAAGGTCGAAATCAACGGTTTCAACATTACGATTACCACTTAGGATCTTAGTTTGGCTGTCAGTTATGTAGTCGGAATACTGCGTTACATTTCGAAAAGACAGATTCGCGAATTCGTAACAAGCAACACAAGTAGTAGGAAACTTAAATGATATTCCAAAGGCTAGCGAGTTGCTGTGATCAGTGTTTGACTGTAGGAACCTAGAAAAACACAAGCACCATTTGAATCCGTGCGATTTTTTTCACTCTTCTTATTTGAAAGTGTGCACAAACCCCGACTCTGAATGTAATCCAGCGCACTGATTAGCTGCAAAATTTGTTCGAATTTGTCTACACCTATTGGACTAACAGCAGTATCGTATATACTGTGCAAAAGTCACATGCCCACAAATCTGTTAGGTCTAAAACGGGAAAACAGGCGAGCCCAGGCATCTGCAAATGAGTATCTTGCTTGATTCATTGGATAAGAAACCGCTTGACCTTAGGAGTGTGCGCGTTAGCCACTGACCGATCCATCACGTAACCGTCCTTGAACGCGCTACCGATCACTGTTTTACTCACTGTCTATCGTCGGAAGGGACGGTTAATCGGTCGACGAGAGCTTGTGTGTGAGCACGTTACGTGTGGGTAACAAGTTGGATGGTATCCAACTATTTTCCAATAAAAGTAGGCAATGTAATAGTTGATAATGAAACGACGAACTTACATTTGTAGTTAAACATTGATTGTAACTAACGGACTAAAAGGTATAATGTAATTGTGGTATTCCTCGCTAGAATTTCCGTTAATTCGTGAGGGAAAACCAATAAATGCTTTCAAGAACTGTTGATTGAAACGGCACACTTACATTGTTCAACAAGTTTACAGTATTTTGATAACTAAACGAAATTAGGTGGAAGGTCATTAATCCACGTTGAGTATTACAAAGTTTGAAGCACACAGGTTAATCATTCAAATGGTGTGTCAGTAGTTTTGGTGGTTTGTGATTTGGAGATGGACACGTTTACTTATTTCACTCAGTGGAGGATGAATGTTTGGTTGAGAACAGTATTGTCTACTGTACATGAAAATTTGATTGCAGTCTGATTGACGAGAATGCATGAAATAACAGGGCTGTTCCGCAACTTCCGTTTTCAAATAAGTTTGTCTTCGCAGTACACGTCTGTCTTTTTGCATATCGCTACAGTGTGTTTGGTTGTTCGAAAGTTCAGTATGTTCATTTGAAAACCTGAGTTAGTTCTAAAACAATCATACATAACACCTGAATGAGAGTGCTAAACAACCCTGTTAAATGTTTTATAAAAATGACCTTTTGCAACTGAATGCATAGTTAAACGAGTCAAATAAGACACATAATGTAAGGTTCAACATCCAAACGTATAGTTTCCAACAAATGCAAGTGCACTTGCAATGGACATTCCGTTGGGTCCACTTCCAGTGGATCCATTCATGGCCAAAGTAGAATCTATACTATGCGAATGCCTGTCAAAACCAGCGTTCTACAGACGTTACGTAGACGATATTCTAGCCATCTTTGAGAGCTCAAGTGAATGAAATACGTTATTCTCGAACTTGAATTAAACTCACCGAACTTAAAATTGACAAGAGTGAACGAAGCGAGTGATTGCCTTCCGTACCTGGACATTCTAGTCACTTGAAGATCAGATGGCACGGTAGGGAGATCCGTCTACAAGAAATTTACCTGGACTGAAGTGTACATGCATTTGAGAAGCTTCTGTCCGGTGCAGCATAATATAAGTATTTTCAGGACGATTTTCTACAGAGCACGGAGAATTTGCACTAAAGATAATCTACAGCTAGAATTAAGCCTACAGACAGACACTTTGCAAATCAACGGGTACCCCTTTGCGATTTATTAGAAAGTACAGAAAAGCCATCATCCCGGCTGTGGAAGTGACGACGGTACCGAAGAGGACGGTGTATTTAGAACTCCCGTTTCTAGAGAACAGCTGGTCAACAATGACGAAGAAGCGTCTAACGGCTGCCATATACAGAACTTATAACGCTGCAAAGCTGTGTATAGTACAACGAACGACAACTCTACCAGTCGCCCCGGTTACGAACAAACGGTATACGTCTGCCACATCTCACTGTTTATACACGTACTCATGTAGCTGCAATATGAGCTACACGGGGAGGACAAACCGACAACTAGCTGTTCGTATTAAGGATCATGTACCCAAATCGCTGGGGACGCAGTAAGAAACGCCAGGAGCCTGTATAGATGCCGATGGACGGCACCCCGCTTAGTCCGTTGCAAGTCACATAATACAAACAGGACACAACGTCAAAGTTCCTGACGCGTTCTCGGTGATTTTTCGAAGCAACCGGAAACGCATACTCCAGTTTGCGAAGGCTTTGGCTATTAGACGTTACTGTGTGTTGAAAAACAATTTGTGTTACCACTGCGGCTACCCTGGTAGTCGGCATTCCCACAATTTTGATTTCCAGTTTTTTTGCCCGTCTGTTTACTTCCTTAAGCCATGACTTCCGTCCTGTTGAATTTTGACTCGTTTAAAATTAGTTACATGTCCATGTGTTATCAGAATGTACGGAATGTTACTCCGGAGAACATCACATGAATTGCATCTTCTCATTGTTTTATTCAAGTTCATCAACGGAACGAACTGTTTCAAAAGTCTGGATACGACACCTCATCATTGAAGATACGTGGACTAAAAACCTACTTGGTTAACGTTTGATAAGCATTGGTATGGATTATGCACCACGTTCACTTGTTAGCACCTTTTTCATATAGGAAATTTTCTCGGCCAGGTCCTTACGTAAGAAGCACCGGACTAGAGCTTCCCTGGCATTTTACTGGTCACCGTTTGTTCATATCCTTGCTTCGGTGTGGATTTGAACTATGCTTCACGTGCCTGTGAGACGATCGTGTTGATCGGTGCGTCACGGAACTCACAGTTGTGCACAACCGAAATATCACATCCAAACGTTCTTCGACAACCGCGCCTGAGGAATGATCGGGTTGTTTGATTGTCTGCCGAAAAGATACGGCAACACTTGTTTGCTCAGACCGGTGACCCCGCGTTTAGGACTTCTTGACCGAATTGAAATCACCTATTTCGCACAAGTAGTTGTGCAGTATCGCTTCCGGTTAACTCGTGTGTAATCGGATATCCTGATGGCAACTTGAACACCAATCACCTTGAAGTGTAGTTTCCACCTTCAGATACGCATATCACTTGTTTCATATTTAAAAAGCCAATTACAACTTGCTTCCTCGTAGAGCAGCATCTACGTGAAGTACCAGAAGTAGGTTGCTTTTTTGTTGGGTGGGCCACCGGCTTATTCAGTAGTTCTATTGTAGCTGCAATGAATACAGTTAGCTAGCCACGTGATTTTGTCAACCGACCCACAGCTACCCTTATACCTTATAACCATGGCTTTCAAATACACTATGTTACTCAAAATTGAAAACAAAAATAACATCAGCATGAAAAAATTAAGATGTAAATTACAGTCAAGCACTGTTTCATTTTAAATCTTTTAAGGGTATTTCTGACTTTCTGCTTAATAAATACAACCAACAGATCAATCACTTCCTCAACGCTTCGGAAGCATTTGTACCCTGATCCACTTTGACGACTTCGTCTTCAATTTCAATGTTTTTGTCTGGTCGGTGTTTATCTATACAAGTAGTGTCGTTGTTTGACAAACGGATGCAGTTAAAAATGTGGAAGGCGAACAGTCGAAGATGAGGTACATGGAAACAAGGTTATTTACTGAAAGCGATCTCACTAATCAAGAATTAAGTCAACCGCTGTCATGTGATCTATCTTACAAGGGAACTAGCCTAGCGGGACCGATGTGTCAGCTCCTCGCTGATGTCAGGTTGCGTTTTGTTAGTTTCCCGAAGCTGTACTGGAGATCATGTTGTTTCTCTGAAAAACGTGTTCGGCTATGAGGTTCAAAG
>JTDE01003624.1:25486-41476 GCA_014338405.1 Paragonimus skrjabini miyazakii
GTCGTAGAAGAAACAGTTTGCAATATCACTCACTTGTTCCAAACGTTGTTCGCACACAAAAGTGAACTGTCACATCTGTGGTATCAACGTCTTAACCACTATCGTAATGACTTGACAGCAGACTTAAATTTCCAGCTGTAATTACTAAGATTAACCGACAAATACTGACTGTTGTGTTCAATCAAATACGACAACTGAGAACAAATCTACTTAGTGTTGGATTTGTGGAAATCAAACGTCTTGACTACTCGTGGGTAATCGATCGATCGACAGGCTGAGCGATATTTGTTAAGGATACTTTTTTGTAGTTTTCATTCAGTGACAATAACATTGTAATCGTAGTGTGATTTGCTTATACTGTCGGTGAGACCATACATATGGTTGACATCTTTTACGTCCAGTTTTTCTAAACTGAGCAAATCTTGCTGCATATCTACAGACGTTCAATAAAAAAGGTTGCATCGTGCCAAAATTTAAACCATTTCAGAACTTAAACACAAGATTCACTACTCATCTGTTACGAAGGTAGTATCCACGTCACAAATAAATTTCTCTAAACACAAGGTAAGTTCGCGATGCAAATATGATGCGAATTGTATTCACTTAGTGAATCACGTGTCGCGTTGTCAGATGACACTTCGCAATTGATAGTCTGGACTCTATGCAGGTTGTCATGTAACCTGAATGCAAAACGTTTTGGCGCATCAATTTTGGTAAATACTTTACTATAACGGTTTCAAAACCGTGCTCAGTTTTACGAACTTTGTATGTTCTACATACGTGTTTGTACACATAGGATTCGGTTAACTGAGGCATTGCTTGCCTGATTAGTGGTTTGTGGCTTCTGAGTAGTCCTGTAAGTTACCATTGACTTTGAAGCACTATACTCACGAACAACAGCAGACCTCGATCGCTGTTCGGCTGTGTGACACACCGTCTTTTCTTGATGGTAGTTGTAGAACTAACGTTGTCTTAGGAAATGTTTGTGACGGATTAAAATGTGCATTAGACCCAATGAAATTTCTTATAAATCCTTTCGGATAAACGTTATTAAGAAAAATCTGCCCTAAATGTTCTTTCCCATCCTAATCGGAAGTGTGTCAGCAGCAATGCAATGCAGTGTTGTTCGTGGCAAAATAAAGGCAGTGGTCAGTTCAGTTGCTCTTTCGAAGGATAGCAAGCCTGCTTACTCCATCTCTTTAGCTGTCCTATTTTCTGGGAATAGCAATTGACCATTTGATGCATATTGGGGGTGTGAAACGAACATCTTTTGTCTTATCTGGTCGTTTGTATAAATAGAATGTCATCAATTCATCATCTGCAAGGCATAATGCTTTACAATTTGCCTGTAGCCTACACTTTCTTAGGTTCGAGACGAAGACATCAACCAAGATTGGACCACTTTAAATCTCTATCTCGATGTCATCAATTTGTTGGCAAGCCTCGTTTTCAAATAAACGAACCTAGTAACAGGAAATATTCTAATGCACTTTCGGGGATTTCTGTCCTCTGATTTCAACGTATATAAGATACCAAATAACTGACTTTCGTTTTACAGTTTTGTTTTTAAGTAATGAATTAATGCCCAGAAGGAATATGTGTTCATTTGGAGATCATAAGTCTTTCAATATCACGACTAGCTAAAAATTGTCTTTTAGGCAATATATACTTGTACAATCTCTCACGAAGTTTATAAGATTCGCCAGCTGTCAAGTCACGTAATGTTCTGGGGAGTTCAAAATGTTCGAATGCTTTTCCTGTTATATTTGCATCACGAAGTGGATGTTTGTTAGGGCATGTACTAACAATCACTATGTCACCCCATCACCTTGATTTGTGCGCAAAATGTTGTTTGTGACACTACCTTGATAGCGTATGGATAGTGACCTATGTTTTTTTTTGTGGTTTTGAATCTTGCGCGTTCAAACAGTTTGCAATAAACATCAGCAGTGAAATTTGCTCACGTACAGATTGAATAACATCAGTTTTTTGTGTTCTGTGTTCGAAGTCACAACGGTGCTCGTTCGTTTCTTGCCATTATCACAAAATCGACAGTATATACTCCCCTTCGATATCAACAGAACCCGTTTGTGTATCGTCTGTTAATTTCTTCTTTTTCAAAAGTCACACAACATACAACCTGTATGGATTTTCAAATCATTTGGAAAGCGGTCGGGATAAGGTTGCTTCTAACATCAAAGATGCTGCGCCAAAGAAAACTGTCAGATTGACCTCAAAGTTACTGCAAGCCGTTTTTGAATTCGAAATGGCGGCCTCTCCCGTTTTAAAACTACTAAATGACTTCTGGGTTAGCCTGCTAATTATAGCGTTAATACACATCGTTTGATATCACAATTAAATCTGTTGACCCCAAAGATAAGGCCCCTTTGGCGCTGTGTTCATTTGACTTACAGGCCTCATTCATTTACTTAAGTAGATTCACTGATCCCCATCGTTAGACTAATTGCGACGTTTGGTGCTTATCACTGATTAGATGTATTTTTTCCAGGTTTCTTTTAATATGTAGGAGTTTGCTGTTATATCTCTTTTTAATTACAAATATTTGAAGGTTACTTTTGGTTCAAGTTTACTGTAATAGTAAGATTTAAATTTGTTGATTTCAAATTTCGGTTGATCGAAATACACGGGTCTTTTGCTTCGGACTGAAGCTAGAATGTTGCACTGTTCAACAGAATAAACAGAGTGGTTTTTAACGTTCTGTCTACACAGACTATACTTGCACACACAAACGTATTCAGCAGAAAACAAGTGATGGTGGTCAGTTGTCACCGATTAACGGGTTCTGACCAAACGTGGTAGAGAGCACGTCTTTTACCCTTAAATCGATCCAGTTCTACTTGCATGTAGTCGCTTATCGACGCCAAGATAACCTTCACTATATACCAATCATTCTTTCATTTATCGAGTTTTGTGCGAGTCCGGTATGTTTGTTCCCTTTCCGTCTGATTGTACCCTATAACCCTAGCATCCCACAAGGATGGATAATAAATAACCAATGTTCTAGAAAGGACTAAGTGTTTGTTGTGAAATGACTGAAACTCTACGGAAAACCTTACCGCTCGATCGCACCATTGTCATCAGGAAATATCCGATCATCTAGAGGTGTAGTATTCATGGTAATGGATCCACCAGTAGGTTTTTCTTGATTAACGCATTGACAGAATAATCTCGTCCCATTTGAGCAGATAGCAACTCACGCATGGACTGATACAACGTCACTTTGCACCGCGAGGGATGTTAAGGTGATCGTTCAATTGCTAGCCCTTGAATGTCCGCACGTGTATCTTTCCGCGTAACTTTCCGTGATGAAACAGTGATTCACCACTCTGTCTTTCACACGCCAAAGTTCGGGTTCCGACAGTCAGTCCGACAAATGTAATGGAATACTGCTGGATCTAGTGAACTGGTAACAAGGTGACCGAGTAGTATTCAGTAAGAGCATCGACAGTATGCCTTGACGCATAATTCATAGTCGATATTTAAAGCAACCATCTTTCAGTATGAGCTCATGGATGGCAAAATACCTTCATTACCAAGTGATTAATAGCAATAAATAGTCTATGTAAAGATTACGTACAAAAATGGCGTATTTTTTACCACCTTGTGATTATACAACCTACCCGATTTATGGATAGCCATCAGGCCGCATTACCATGGCCATCTCCTTGGAGTGACCACATTTTATGGTCACAGAAAACGGTCATCGTATGGAAGTTTTTCTATATTTACCCATCTATTCAGCAGGGTTAATTAATACTTATGTTTGCATTGAATCTAGGGATACATATAGATATATGTTCGCTCGATACTATTGGCAGGGAATTACATTATGACCTCGTGCTAACAGTGTTAAACGTAAGAATCCTAATGTTGAATGAACTTTTGTCAAACTGAAATACTTTGATAACCATCCCGGTTGTATGGGTATTGACCCTATGTCTTTGATATCTTTATCCAGAAGTTATGACACCCTTTATGTTACACAATCTGGTACTTTTAACCATCTTTCGAATCAGTTTATTTTTTTGGACTGCCAACTTAGCTACTAGGTTCATTGTAACACGTTTTGTCACTCTCCCAGTTGTGGTACTGCTCTGTCATCTTGTCCAATTGTATTCTGATTGATTGTTACCAATTCCTTCTTGGTATTGTCTCAAGTTAACGTCAGCCAGAATGTTCATCAAAGAAGTCAAAGTTATACACGGCTGTAACGGACTGGAGGTTTTGCAACGAAATTATGGCGATTCTACAAAAAGCATGCATTATGATGCATTAATTCCTGTATTCCATGTGTTTTCATATTTTGAAGTCATACGTCATCCGTTAAGATAAAGTTAACGGAGAACAAAACGAAACAAACACAAAATAAAATAATGGAAAGTAAACTGCGTTTACACAAGTAGTCGTATTGATTGATCACAAACCTTGTACATTAGGATAAAATATATTTTATGATAAGATGTTGGTGAGAATGTGTGCGAACATCTCCAGTGGTTTACTGGTAATGAGTATCGTAGGTTTCATTCAGTCTTAACAGGTCGGCAGTTCTATGATAAGTTTAGCCCGAGTATATTACAATTTTGCAAGAGGATAAAATTATGTTCATATACCATTTTAAGAGTTGCTTCTTTTGGTACACGCTGATATGCGCAGTATCGTCCGGGGTGAATGGAATGAACTGAGAAGATGGGGTTGGGAAATTTGATCCTGATCAAATAACCCACAGGGAGAGTACTAATACAAGGTACCGCGAAGGACAACCCGAAAATTCGTTCACCGGTACCGACGCTAGTCTGCATAAACAAGGTTTGGGATTAGACCGTCTGGTTTACCCGTTCAACTGTTTCCCAGTTATTTGACCTTACGCCATATATTCGATGTACCAGTTGTACTGTGAGAGTTGACTCCATACATTGTCCAATTATGCTGCACGAATTTCTCGACACACTGCCCCCCGGTAGCCGGCCTAGTCATTCATTGCCAAAGTGTCGAACTCAGTGAACGGAAAACATACTGAACTCAACTAGTACACAACCAATATTCCTTTACTCCTTTTTGTCTGTTACTTCTTCTGCAGCTAATTCTCACGTTTGACGATTACGATCAAAGTTTGACGGTGCATGTATCACGAGCACGCGGACTTCCTTCTATGGACCTCAACGGATTAGCCGACCCGTTTGTGAAAATCCGACTGCATCCGGATCCAACGGAAGAGTGAGTGGTGGGCAGTAGTGATGAAAAAATTACTAGTTTTGATATCAGTGCCAAGTTGACCTAAACGTATGGGCCGTACCAGGACTGTTTGTGAACGGTACTACTTTGCACTTGCCCCTCATTGATACTGTCGGTTGGATATATACTCATGATACTCGTCGCTTACACGACGTTGCTCTTATGTAATGGCATTGTATTACGAGAAGTGATAAGTTCGTTCGGTTTGTATCCGGAACGTGGCCAGACATGTGATCAGAACGGTAGGTGATAGATTGTTTAACGTTTGTTAGACAGTTTTTAACCGTGTGTTAGACTAGCTGTCACGTAAGACATTGAGCTAAACCATCAGCTCAACTAGGTGATACCAATCCTCGAGATACAGTCTGATTAACCGAATTTTCGAGCCAAGTTGGAAATCACCGTTCAGTAGCTCTCTAGCACAATGTTTTCTCTCATGTTTATTCTGTCTACGATCCAGAAGCACTATCACTGAGAAGTCGTTTCAATATTGATGACACATTTCCAGCCGAAATAGTGAGTCCTTTTGAACCATGTTGATAGAACAGTTAGAAGGCTGAAATCACGGAACGAATGCACTTCGCATGCTCTCGTTGATCGTTAACATATTACCGGCACGAGGTCAAAAATCCCAAATAAAATGTCGGAAATTACAAACTGATTAAGATCGTGGATTACACACACAGTTAAGTCGACTGCAAGCCAGTCAGTCGGTTTTGAACATACAGCCGGCCGCCGAAGACTGACCAATAAGACTTCGGCACACTTGTAAATTTGTGACCTATCGACATTCATTAAGACCTAGGGTTAATAAATACTTTGTGTTCAGGTAATCGGCATTTCGTTCTCCCTAAGTGCTCCTCACTTGCAGAGATGTTAATATATCTCTCAACCGTTGTAATATTGCTACCGAGGTAAATGTTTCTGCAACTGGAGTGACTTTTAGAAAACACGAGATTTTACTGTTTGACGGGCGGCGTGGAAAACCTAATCGTTCTTGTGGCCAAAAATCTTGTTAAATGCATATGTACGTTCCAACATTGCGCTACATATCATCAATTACCATATTTGGGGAAAGGTTTTACATAGATGGCACTTTGGACACTACTCTAATCGCACTTTTCGAAGGATAAAAAGTTGTTGAACATTGTTAGCACGAACATTGTCAAGCAATGCTGTTTTCTCAGCTTGTAATATATCGCAAGATCATGTTCTTGTCTGTTTATAGAATAATGTACGAACTAATGACATTTATATGCCATCGAAGCAGAGCTCATAGAATGCACGTTAGTGCAAGCATGTGGCACATTGAAACTGTTAATAGATTCATCAAAACGGGGCGACTAATCGATGTATCCAAGAAAGATAAACTGTCTTTTCGTTTTTCTATTCAGAAGTAGCTAAGCGACATGGGCAAACAGCAAACAACATCATAAATTACTTTGTAATTTCGTTTTTTGTTGTGCTCATTTGAGAGTGCATCATCATCAAGTCGTTCGTCCATCTTCAGTTCGTGTGCTACCACCATGAACACGCCAGTTGAAACCTGGCCGAATGACCTCGTACATTTACACAGTCTATTTGTTAAAAACTATTCCAAGTGAACTAGAATATTGCATTTCCAGGTAATCAATACGGACCGAAAGATACATAGAGTTTGGTATGAAATTATCGTAAGCAAAATCTATCAGTCGCGTGATGCTACTTATTTCAATACTGAAATGATATCAGTTGACAGTAACTTATTCATGATAACATTTAGCTCCTCAATATATGAGATCCGTTCAAAAGTATTTTTCAGCCTATGCACAACAAATTTTGGGCAAGCAAAACTTAAACTATCGGCCAACCATTGTGCATTGTCAACAAGATCCACTCAGTGGGTTTTTGGTCAACTGTGCAGTCGTAGAGTCCTTGTTTCTCACGACTTTTTAACTTCCACTATTATGATTCATTGGTAAAACCATGTAATGAAAGTATCTATAGCACACAACATGTTTGTTTTTACCACTGGTGATATACAGTCTGATATGCATGCAAATTTGAACTTGATGGAATCCACGAGAATTTCTTCCACCTTGTTCGTGTACTTTCGATGAATTCATAATCATAAAACCCGTTTATTTGTCTAGCTTTAAAATAACGGTATCGTCATATTTCTTCAGTTGGTGAATCGTATTTAGGTATTCTGTTGCGAGAAGCTGTCGGTAGTCGTATGACTGAACAACTAACGTGGTCTTTGGCCGACTGTCATTAGTAGCTGATGTGGAAACCGTTACATTTAACTGTGTATACGGGTTCTCAACTTGAGTTTCAAAAAAAAGTTTTAGTTGTATCTTTTTAGGCACTTGAAACTTCAATCTCTTAAAGGGTGTTTCCACCAGTAAACCTAAGGACTTTAACTCGGTTACACGTTGTGATCACGCAGATCAGTTAACTAGGTTTCATTTGCTTTAGTCTAGGCTGAATGTCTACGGATTGCAAGATCCAAGCTTTGGCTGGTTTACACGTTCATCCAGCGTCATCGTCAACTATACAGGCGCACATGCAACCCGGATTTAATTACCAAAATATAATGTTCATCCGAATATTCCGCAGGGAGTGAAGTCGAATGGTATAGCTAAGCACAATCTTCAGCTGAGCTTAAAATAGAACCGACGGAGTGAGTCACACCACAAAATTAGTCAAGAAACTCTACATTGTTATCTTTTGACCAATCTGTATAGTTGCGGTTCCACAAATTGGCTTGACCTGCACCCCACTCACAGATGATGACAACGTTCGGAGTTGATTAGAATTTTCAACCGGCGTCATTCGAAAATAAGCACTATAACGTTTTCACTGATAACTACATAGCTCGTACTCTGTTGATCACGTTCTGGACACTGTTGATCACATTTCGTGTGCTTGACTATCCCGATTGTTGTGATGTGCGTTTAAAGTGGGGGGAAATTATTGGAGGATCACAGGATACAGTACGCTCTGACTCTCACCTTCAGGTTGATAAGCCCGCCATTGGCCGGAGCTGTATATTCGTCTGTCACGCACGTCGCTACTGTGATCAGCTCAAGCATTTCCACTGTCCCCACAATGCACCGGTTACCTAACTGCGCAAGTACTCGCGGGAACGTGAACATAGAGGCGACGCGGGTTCAAGTGATGGTGTAACAAAAAGTCATTCAATAACACGCGATCTGTATTTTCCAACTCACCACGTCCACACGTCAAAACACCCTCGCGTTTATGAGCCGGAATTCCGGTTCTCAACACAGCGGCGGCTTCCAGTCAAGCGTTACGTACACGTCTACCTTGTTTTATGCGCGTGTGACTGACGCTTTCTGCAGTGTTTTTTTTGGTTGCCATTTCTCATCCGTTGGTTTGATTTTGTCGGGCGATGGCTCGTCCGGTTGCCCGTGTTGTCCGCAATCCACTCGCTCTAGGATTTTGGATATAACTCACCGCCGAGTGTTGGAATAGCCGCACCCCTGATTTGATCACATTCACAATGGGGCCGGACGAGCAAGCCCCTCTTGAAGTTCACTAGGACGACAGTGGGATGGAGCGAGTGCAGGCAGGTCCGACGAAATAACTGAGATGCTAATCCATCACCTGATCGGCCGAATCGGGGGGTCACTATCAAACGAATGAACCTTGCGGTTCAGACGCTCATTTCCAATCGCATTTGGATAACCTGCTCACCGGACCCAGGTGCCACTGCATCTTTGATGGAACATGCAGACGCCTCATCCAGATATTTGAGGGGGAGTGTCTGGCGTACAATAGTGTCAAACAATCGGACGAATATTTGAATGGCTTACAACTAAATGTGTGCTGATGTTATTGCGAAGACACCAGAAGCCCTGACGAGCCAACAGATTCACGATTCACTAAAGTGAATGGTTGATGATCTAACAGAGATTCTAAAACACTTGCGACTACCAGTGAAGTAGAATTTCGAAAGCTGAACCATCGTCTGAGACTGGGTGGTCCAAACGTGGAGAGTGAGTGTGTTGGACTGTATGGTGTTGAAGAGATAACACTACCACAGACTGCAGCCAGTTTTTCGCGCATGTTCTAGGGTGCCTTGTAAAAGCCCTTGGTATTGACAATGTATAAAGCTGAGGTGGTTCATGGTTGTTTCACCGTATACTTGTCGTTTCGTTAGTTTGGGTACAAATTGCCGTGGTCTGTTATTGTGTTGTTTTCGTTCTAACGGAGGTTATGACGAGTAAACAAAACAATATGTACTAATGATCAGTGAGTTGATCAATGTGCTATGTGGTGCATTCTACACGAATGATCTGAAAGTAAGACGGTGCTGAAGTCACACATTTTGATCCCAATCATTTAGAAAGTATCATTGCTGAAGGAGGGCAACCGCTGCAATTGGTGACGGGTTACCCACGGTTAGTTTATTCGACAAACTCAAAACTGTACAATACCACTTTCTGGTTTAGTGTGTGATGTACTTTAGTTGACATATGTGAATTCAGCAGACTTCGTCTCTTGTAAGATTAAACGGCAGCTTACTTTGTGTAGCTGATGCCACCGCTGGTTGATTAAGTTTCATAGATATAGACCGGCCACTGTGAGTAATTGTTTGACCAACGTCTACAGTAGTAGAATTCCGCTCTCTTTACAATTGTCGTAACCTGGTTGTATAACAAGGTGAACGAAGTGACGGGGTCAACGCCGAACACCCCAAATCCGGCGTCTCCGATCACGAAACACTTAATCATAACAGCTCATGGGTTGATCCTGTCACTTTGTTCATGGTCCTATTGCGCAATCGTAACCCTAGGTTGCTGGCGTTCTCTGTGGCATTGTTGATCAAGCGTCACGCACCGGCCCTCTGTTGATAAATCGTGCTGACGCAATCAATTTCGTTATCGTGACACTGAACCGTGGTTGCATCCATGTGATGTTCGTTTATTTCATTGTTTTATCGCTGCACCCTTAACCTATATAACCGAATGTTTTACGTAATCTATTGATGAGAATAAACGAAATGCTTGCATTTCGCAATGTATATCTTCTTGCCGTCTTGATGCACACATTTTTTCCAGTTGACTCGTGCCGTTTGACCGATTACCGAATTTCGCCTGATTTACCCAGTTAAACAATGTGAAGCAAAAGCCGTGGGATACCGAATTCTAGTCACAGCAGTTGCGATCGAAATGCGATCAGGCTATTTGATTCACACCATGACCAATCAAACTTTCACGAGTCTATTTGTGTCATAATTGTGACTCAACTGTACTAAAGTATTGTCTTACTTATTTTGCTCATCTAACCCTTACACAACTGTTCTGTCTAAGAGTTGTACAGTTGATCTGACAACAAATAACCGAAACATAATTTTGTTTCTGGTTACCATTCGAAAGATTTTTGACCACGTGGGGGAACCCTTGCGACTCTAGCTATTATCTCTAATTGGATTGAATCGTATCCGTTCAGCTGTTGGTTTTACATTTCGTCTTTGTTTTAGTCCGGATTTCAATAGACAAACAAAATATATGCCGAACACTTTATCCCCGGAATGGCAACAAACAGTGGTGTTTATGAACTGTTTTAAACGAACACTGAAACGGCGCATTTTGGAGGTAACGGTCTGGGACTTTGATCGCCTCAAAACCAACGACTTTATGGGACAGACATTGATCAGTCTTGGAGGTAAGTGGATTCTTCTTCAACCCGTTTCCAGCTGACGTACGATCTGTCTACGTATAGTTAAGGCCCGTATCAATATATCCACTTATAGCGATGTCTGTAAGACGTTTTTCACCGCTGTTACGTTTGACGTGTCCACAGTTTTCATCATTAATACTGGAGAATTTAGGTTGTGTTGTGAATTCAAATGGTCAGATGAAAAGATTCGAGCGAACCAACTAACCAACGATTCCACGAGTGATTGCATTGTCAAGTAGGAGTTGATATATTGTGAGAATTGAGTTAGCACTAAATTAACACGCGCTTGTTATGCAGAACAAATAAGAACTGATTGACATGAGGAGCTGGATAATGATCGGGGACGGTAGCACCATCCATTGCGCGCAAACCATCGCGAGTTTTCACTTGCTCAGAGGCTTCTTGGGGGCATGGGGAGATGAGGGAACCGAAAGCCGTCTGGTTTTACACATACTTCCAAGGTGAATCATGCAGTTCAGTCCTACCTTGGGAAGGTTGAGTTTGACAGTTGCCAAACGTCGAGGTCATACCAATGTCAGTTGACCTCGTTATGTCTCACGTCGTGTTTCACAGATGTCAGAAAGTACGATGGATTGGGTTCGTGTGGGGATTGTTAGAGTAGTGATGTATGTTGCGAGACTTGGGAAGATTTGAGCTGAATATTGAGAGGCTGATTGTTACTGTTTCGTCTCGATGTGGTATAATTACATTTCTGTCCAGCACGGTGTGCTTTCAGATATAAACTGTGAGCCCGAATGTGGACAGGAAGGCCTCTCCTGTGATTGGGATATGCATGTCATTTCCGAGAAGAATCCTTCGGAACTCTCGCACAAGCTCGTGTCCCAGTATGTGGGGTAATATGGTAAGTGTTGTTTGCACAGATTGGCACATAGAATGGCGATAACCGTCAGCAATCTGTTATGTGCAAAATGGCATAGATCTCGGTCATGATATCGACGATAAATCGCATGCTTGTTGATTTACGGCAAATATAGTGTAAATAAAATTTGGTGTGAACATGCCGAGGTTGGTGGACCGTCAAGAGTGTTTGAGATGGCCTCCGTCACATTGTAGTGCACCAACCTACGTTGCAACTAGATGCTTTACAAAACATTCCACATGATATCGCGGTTCATCTCGGGATGGATTGGCGGCTGCAGTCATCACCAAAAAATAGAACTGAACGTACAAAATTTTGTTGGCTGTCTCTGCTGATTGCTCTGTGGGCACGACGTTGTTCGAAGTCACTCAAGATTCAAGTGGAGACTTCTTTGAATTCTTTTTTTACGGCTGTCGGAAGATAGTATCATTCATCAATCCGCCTTCGAGGAGTTGCCTCACGTGTTACAGCTGTCAGGATGGTATACGGTCACCTAGTTCCATCTCTGGGGATAGTCGGCCTAACATCCGGTGTTCTGGTAGCCCAACATGTCCGTTTGAGATTTCTGTCGACCCTTAATATGGTTACCATTCCGCTATATTGTCGTTGAGATTAGACTTCCCTTGAAAAATCTCTATCGACATAGACTGGATTATGAATGAATATATCGTGATTTGATATTTAGATTGTCGTATTCGAAATAGTGGTTACTAATAACAAATATAGGCGGCTTATTTTGATACGACTTGGTCCATCTATCTATTTTGTCGTCGTACTTGCCAGCAATGTGCGAATTTATTGGAAAGATGTTCCGAAGCGTGTTAAGGGCGACCCGTATCAGAACGATGAAGAGAAAGAAACGAACTCGCCTACATGGTTCTAGTGGAACTATAGGGAAGTAATCACTGAAATCGTTACCATGCGATGAATCACCATAACAGGGAAGCAAAAATAGGAACTTCTATAGTAACACCCTCGCGACAGTGAGGACACGAGGCAGAATGAGTGGACAATAGGTGTATTTTAAAGAGACCACGATATTAGATTCTATTGTTGAACAATAAATACGGGCGAAGTGATGTAAACAACACGGACCGCACGGATTCGACACGCATATTTCATGCATACAGTGTAGTGCTTTTAAAACGTAAGCTATTTTAACGGAAAGATCGCTATTACAAAGAATCTGCCCTCCCGGAAATTTACACGTACTATTGAAGTAATGTTAGGAAATTGGTCATTGTAACATAGCGAAATGTATACCGAACAATGCTACACTGTAAATTTCATCCCCTAACTCACAACTGTAACACTTTTGTTGATATACATTGAGTGAGTAACCACTCAATCAGAGGGAACGAAACAGTTTACTGTTATCAACAGCGCCTTGCTGAACTTCATTCAAGTGACTCCCATGAATAGCGCTCGTCTGCTCAACTATAATTTTCCATTGGTCTATATGTGTTGCCTTCATTCACACATCCAGCTCTGCGTCATCCCATAGAATTTATTACGCTGACCAGCAAGATAATTGGCGGGCGATCAGAATGTTTAAGGCGGGTTGGTGAACTACGATCCTACTTCCAGAAATTGGACAGAAGACGTGAACATTTCCAAAATACTGGGCGATGTTTAGCCAATCTTTGTGTAAGTTACTGTACATTGGTCTGCGTTCATCGCGCCATCAACCGTTGGGTGTAAAATGAATAAAAAAACACGAAGTACCTTCAATCAAACTACGGAACTGAAACAGAAGTCGCATGAATTAATTCATTGATGAAAACGAGTTAACAGTGATGATTGGGCAAACGACCGCTATTCATCGCTGGTTACGTGGGTAGTGTCTTGCGACGATAGCAAATTTCTTATTCACTCCGTGTAACTAGTTATACACGTGGCACAGTAGCTCGTAAAGTACGGCACGTATGAGCAAGAATGGCGCAGTCAGCATAAGAGGCCGTTGTTGGGTCCGTGTTTACTGGCTGCAGCAATCTCCCACCTCACTTTTGGGCGGGGTTGTACGTACATAAATACATATGATACAAAACATGCATAACACAATTCGTACGACAAAGTTCCACTTACGTATAGGTGTGTTACTTCACATTAGCATTCAGGAATCAGGCGTAGCAAATCCGTTAGTTGTTCATAGATATTCAGTTTCCTAAGGCGTCAAAGCAGGAGTGGAAGTGATTTCATGGGACTACCTGTGTTGATTGTTATGAACAGTGGTGTTATTTATAGCCAGGATTAATGGTTGTCTGCCAAACAAACGAATACCTAAATTGTGTTTCCGCTAAAAACGTTAACACTCGCAAGTCCCACATGTCCTTTTTTCACAAGTGACTACTGCTCATAGCTCACTTTTACAGTTTCGTTTTTGCGTTATACATTCAGCTACATTTGTCATGGCCTCTTCTGATATTAAGTACTCTATAAATGGAATTTATTTGCCGCCTTGTTTTTCGGGTAAAAGATAAGCTAGCCTGCAGTGCGTCATAACTAGTTGTGGTGAATAAGTTCTTTCATTTACGGCCGAAGCGACCGAGATCCTCTGTATTCAAGCGAAATTGTGTAGACAAGGAAATCGCTACCAATCCGAAGTTTATCACGGTAACGTCTATCCGTACGTAACTCCTGCGCCCTTTTTTGTTCTTTAAAAAATAACAGTTACTCCAGTTACTTTCTCGTTAAAGAACGTACTGACAAACTATTTGCCTGATTTAGACCATACCTAGTCAATCATGCTATATGATTGCTTGCTGGAAATTTTGACCCTTCCGAAGTCCGTTGATTATCTTTTCTGATTTTATCACTGAGGCTGAGTTTCAGTAAGCCAAATAGATTCAAATGAATATTCTCGAACATACTACAGATGGGAAATATCATAAATAAAAATGTTCTTAATTCAAGTTTTATTTTAAATAATTTAACACAATTTCAAGGATAGGTTTATTCTGGTCTTTAAACCACCCTTAATTGCGAGAAAATAAAATTTACGATCAAGTTCATTAGTGCCTGAGCAGTATGATCTTCATGAGTGACATAATTGTTCAATTTAGGTTAACGAGAAGTTACAAATTTCGGCTATTTGTTGCTAGATTAGGATGTACGTCTGACGTATGCAGTGAATCCATTATTGCTCTATGGAATAGAACACCTGTTGGATACTCAGTCAACCAGGACATGTAGAACTATAAACTGGTGGGCTGGCTGATTAGTGACGACTATACAGTTGCGTATTCCAACTATGATCGTTTTGAGTATTCTAGTGTACGTTCGGACAAGTGGGCAACGTGTGCATCGTATACGTCTAAAATAATAGCAGACATTTTGTAATGCTAATGTTTTTTTCACTTAAAACACACCTGAAACACTAAGTTCTTTTGATCCCGTCCACCAGTAGAGCGCATATATAAATGTTGCAGGATGTTGTTCATTCTAGTCGGTCTTTTACAGTAGACTGTGTTATATACAATATGGGTATGATAACGATTTCAGCTGTTGAACTTGACGAGTCCACTGCACTTATACTGACGGTGTCAATATCTATTGCATGCAGAGTAATGGTCGATACTGCTTGAGGAACATAGTTCTCTTGATTGTAGACAGCTTTGGATTTTGACTTTGATATAACGCAGTAAACATTCTTGTATATGAAACCGACAAGAATAAACAAACTGTCAACATTTCACAACATTTGTTTATTGTCATATTGATGAACTTTAATAGAGCTAAGTGATTTTGCTTGATTGATCGTAATTAAACTGCCTGTGAAAAAATTCACATCCCCATCCCGCAGATGTCAGGGAGTCGGTGTTGATGTTGTTCAGGCAGCCATTTCGGCAGTAATACTCTGTATGTTACAATCAGTCTGTCCTATCAACCATCAGTGGACGGTTGAACAGCTAGTCCAGCCTTGCTAAGTCTCAGTAGCACCAGCCATACCAGGAGAACTGTATCAATGACCTAGGATTAGATGTGAAACTAGTGTTTCAGACGCTCTTCCGTTGGAACACTTGATCGGAGTCAATTGGTTGCCGGAAGGTATGAGTTACTTTCCCCAACTGTTAGACGTCCATTTTTCTCATGGGCTGAAGACACTCATCTATTTGTGTTTGACCTGTTAACTAGCATCACTATCGGTGAACGATTTTTGGGAAATGTCG
>JTDE01003624.1:68521-78766 GCA_014338405.1 Paragonimus skrjabini miyazakii
CCCCGGGTAGAAGGCGCCAATCACACACCTAAACCGGGTAGAAGTGCACACGACGTGCGAGCGGAAACCAGGGGGTGTTGTGGTCTGGAATTGTGATTCAAAATCGCGAGCGCTCGTGTGGCATGGTAACTAGCGAGTTGGACAATAAAGATTGTGCTTTATTGGACGCCTTTTCGCTACAATACATAACATGATTAGCTAAGAGATTTAATCGGGATAGTAAAACTGGTCTAAATTATTTTCCCTCATCAAAAATAAAAAGCATCCATGGGCCTTCACAAGGTTTAATTTTTTCAGAGTATTACAAGAAGGAAATTAGAAACAACTTTGTATTTTCGATGTTAACCTTGCAACAAATCCCGTGTTATTTCCAAGTTCATACGATTTCGTTCGATCAAAATGTCTGCCAATTCTTTGTGTTCGGATTCCCGAAGAGCAAAATTTAAATCGCCCACTTTGTCCTTGTCCTTTTTTGTCTCTCGCATTGTCTTCCAGCGCATAATTGCGCGCTGTTTAAATGCCGTCTCGCGTTGATTCAAACGACGCATTTCCTCGTAGTATTTGACGACAATGGTTAATGGCAAATTCAATAACAAATATGGACGAACATCGTTTCCTTTCAAAGCTTTCGCCAAGTTTAACAAACTTATATCTGTTAGGATGGCAGTTTTGGACGCCTGTTCATTTTCCGAGTCACCCATTGCGTAATTCAGTTGAGTGCAGAGATTCTAAAAATAGCATATTTGATAATTACTTAGGAGGAAGTCAGTATGCGTTATGCGGGGAAACATGGCAACAGAATAGATGTTGCTACATAGTGAGATGCCTTGGCCCACTAACAATGAATCATGGCAAGACTAGTGTTACAAATATCCAATTCCAAATTTTACGCACTGATGTCTCTGTCTGAGTGTGACAGTGCATGACTTGCATTCAACAACGTTAATTATCGCAGTTCACCGACTTGTATCGGTGGAGCAAAGACAGTACGGTCTGATTTCGTTCTCATAGACCACTTGGTTTGTATGTGTTGACTCTTGGTGTGCACAAGACTAAGTAGACAACGCCATGTAACATCACATTTACTGGATATGGTACATTACTGGATGTTGTAGCCTCACTACTTATACCGTACTGAGTAATTTGATGAAGCTGGGGAGATTCTTATCAGTGTCATTAGACTGGACCTAGACATAATCGTTGTAAACTATCTCAATCTGTTTTCTGGCCGCCACTCACTAGGCCACAAACAGACAGAATATTTACATTCAATTCTTGCTAGAATACTGGTGAGTAGTGAGAGATATGACTACTACTGTCCAGCTTTAACAAGAGCGAAACTCGCGTATAAAGCTTCTTTTCGAAGGCGCCTCGTTAAAAAATCTATAGGGAAGCGACAGCTGTGATCAGTTGCGATTGGCGTTCCGTTTATATCTAACTAGACTGTTCGGTACTCCTGGCTTGGATATCCTTCAGTAATGTGCAATTTACCTTGAGTTAAAGATTGAAGCTCATTGCCCATTTAATTCCTCAGAAGTTAGTTGAATTTATAAAACATCGTAGCGAGTCACGTCGTTCACTATAATGTCGGATAGGCTGATTTACTATGAATCACTTTCCATATTGTATGAACGTGTGAAAAAACTACTTGAAGTTAGCTTTTAAAATCGGCAACAAGTCTTGTCACAGAGTGTAACACATTTGGCTTGATTAATTACCTCAGGTGTGATGTGCACAGGGTACGGCTTCAAATGTGTCTCCGTTTATTTGACAACCGCAGATGTCCAAAATGAAACCACCCATTTGAGTCGGTCGGCAAAACATCATCAGTAGAGAAAATCATTGATCACTGAGCACGTGGATATCAAACCAGGTGGTCAGACAGGAGTACTTTGCCAAAATCAAACTGCGTTCCACGTTTTAATTTTGCTGTTTGGTAGTTGGTGAACACCACATGACGGTGTATAATCGGAACATTTTTGATTTGTTATAATTAGAACGTTAGTCAGCTATTCATCTTTCAACTCCTTTAACGTGTTAGCATCACACTACCCTTTAACGGTTAATTTCATTCAATCGCTATATACGAACCAATATACCAGCCGCCGATAAGTTTAGTGGATGGTCCATGAAATTTGCTCATGTTTCAAGATGCGCATACCGCATCGAAGTATTTCTCTAAACATGGCAGATCTGCCAAAATAAGTTGGCAACAAAGAGTGCGGGAGTCAAGGTGGATATAAACATCATAACACAATGGCGGTTGAACAAGCAAATTTGAGGACTACTTTCATAGGAATTTCATCATTCCGACTGCCGCAGCAGTTTCATGAAGTTTTGGTCACGTGTTTCAGTTACCTAGGCCATTTATGTTGTCACTGAGATAGTAGCTTTTTATGGTACTGCTCACTTCTTGAAGTTGTTCTTACTCAGTTATTATTTGAGGTATGTTGATTTGATTTGAAAGATGCGCGTCTGACTGAGATTGAACAAGTGTTCTGTCCTATAGTCCAGTGAGCTCTCCCAATTTGTATACGTATGGACCTATCCTGTTCATTCTACCAAAACTACTGCATTTTCGGTGGACTGTTTGTTTGTGTTAAACGATCTCATGCAGATCCAGATACACATGTTTTTCCAGATATCTCCAACCCAAATTCGGTTTTTTGCTTTTCAGATTCAATCTCACATTTCGTGATCAGATTTAAATTGTAACTTGTTCACTTTTACCGAAAACAGTGAAATAGTATGTAAAGTCTACTAATAGCCTTCACTATCATTCGTTAACAGTCACTTCTTGGTTTTTGCGGTTTGTCCCACGACATGTCCGGACGAAACCCAGGTAACTGCATTGACTTGCGAAAGAACCGTCGAAAACAATTGCTCGTCATATCGTTACTTGAGTTCTTTCAGGAATTTTCCGATAAACAATGAAATAGTGTTTCACCTTTTATCTAATGTACTTTGTAAGCAGATGTTTTACTCTGAATGGAGTTGTGACTTTTGGATCCCGCAATGTTTAGCTAATTATGCCCACTGCTCACTGGGCTTCAGTGGAACATCATTTGGTAGTTAATACTTCCGAACCGTAAACGGAACGGATATGGGAAAACATATTGTGCGTTGTGTCAATGTTCATTATTAAGTAATTCCTTGGTTAAGCCACAATGAGCTAAAAACCAAAAGAGTTATCGATTTCGAAACGTTTCGACCTTCTCGGAGAGCCTTTATCAAGCGATTTAAATCAGAAAATTTACAATGTACAAGTTTCAAATTAGGCAGTCATCAACTAGTACATGTTTGTGTGTTTCACCTGCGGGGTGTCGACAACCATGTACTAGTTGATGACTGCCTAATTTGAAACTTGTACATTGTAAATTTTCTGATTTAAATCGCTTGATAAAGGCTCTCCGAGAAGGTCGAAACGTTACGAAACCGATAACTCTTTTGGTTTTTAGCTCATTGTGGCTTAACCAAGGAATTATTTAATCATTTGGTAGGCTTTGTAAACACGTATGCTCGGGTGCACTTATTAGGACAAGAGATACTTGTTTAATCAATCGAATTCATTAGCCCCTATATATGGAATTCTCTGTTAGATTGTGCAACTAATCAAGAATTGCAAGTAGCAACGCTCCGTGAGGTTATACTGCAATTCTGTGAAAAGACTTAGACGACCATCTTATCCCCAACCTATGGACAGTGAGGCGTAAATGCAATCATGGCCAGCATAATAACAGAGTGGAAAATCTAAGTATAGTAGTTATATAAAGATGCCAACAAGACGATAGCATGACCTCAGGTTAAAAAACCGCACATGGTTATATCTCCCACTAAGGATGTATCCAGCGCAAACACGGTTGTTGCTATGGCTTAGTGTGGGAAATTCTAACGCCACTCCAAATCAAAGTCACACCGTTCACTTGAACGTTATAGCAGTATGTAGTACAGTGTGACACACTAGATAACTTGTCAGCTGTCAATCAGTTACCGTCACAGATCTGTCTAGTATGACATGGATTCATTCTCAAAGACGAACACATTCTAGACTGCCATTACCCCATTTAACGGCATGGAGGTATGCGGCTATTATTTTTTTTCCAGGAGTTTGTTGTTGTACAGTACGCCCACCAACCTCACTTGAACGACGTCAAGATACCCAAAGCCACTGACTCACTTATTTGAGTATGCTGGTTGGTGTTTTCTCTAGTTCTATTGATGTGAACCATTGAACTTCACCAGACGAAGTTGTAAATTAGGATATTGATTAAAGCTACACAATATGTTTTTGAAGTAGATCATATGGTGTGGTTTACTGCTTCGTATATTGCAGATCATATTGATATTTTTCAAACATTGTTGCCCAAATAATCATTATATTGCCAGAACTCCGGGATTTTTTTAGGCATCACAGATTTACAAACAAATGGGTCTAAAATGCTCGAACTTTCGAAAAAAGACATTTGGCCTTGTTTTTCAATGCACTGAAGATCTATATTTTTTGACCGATCTATACTTTATCTGTATTCATTAAAACAAGATGACCGTAAACGTCAATTTCATCAACTTACCGTTTAAAGTGTTACCCTTTCAGTTGATTACTTTTGAAATACACCACTGAAGTTGGAGGTGCCCGGAGTTTCAAAACCGAATCTAATTTGCTGCCTTTTCTTAAACTCTATTGGTTGAGTTGTGTATGTCACGTGAATCAGAATGAACTGCGAAAAATTCACCCACATATACACTTACCAGGTTTTGTAAATTAGACTGTCGGTCATTTGATCGTTGTATCAAGTTATTTGTTTTTCAGGATTGTTGTGATGTTCTAGGTTGAGTTGCCGATGATGTGCTTTGACGCGTTTTACCATTTGAACAACAGAGCATCCCTGGAACAACCAAATCTTCATTTTGATGATTTCCTTAGCGACTTATCTACTACGGAAACAAAACATTTGTAAGCTCATGCTGAAAATTGTATGCAATTTTATGCACGTATTTTTTAAATTTAAGCCAGTCCTTTCAGAACACGGATCACATTTAAAAGTGTACTCCTTGTCTGTCGTGGAAAAAGGCATCGTACGGAGAAGGTAAACTATCCGAATCAACTTCACTGAAGACAGTAGGGAATTACTATTTGTTCGGCATCTTTAATTATCGTTAGTTCTGTAAATCCTTCCAAATTGCCTAATGTTGTGGTTGAGTGGAACTTAATATACACCTGTTTGTCTGCAAACAAGTATTAGCCCAGACAATAATGCAGTGCATGTACGTCTTCATTTTGCACCTCGCTTTCTCACCTCAGTTGCACAGAAAGTCAATTCATACAAAGTAGGTTTGTTTAATAAAATAGGAAGCCCAAGAACAATAAATATAATGATTCGTTTGACAGGTTTGATAATTCGGAAGAGAGCCGGCCGTGAAAAATCAAGACATTGGCTGGATTCTAACTAGCGATAGGAACAACATGCCTAAACGCGGCAAACGCTCAACCAGCTAAGCTACGAAGCCACATTGGGAGCTCGAAAATTTCACGTGTGGACTCTGTTATGCACTCGTCCTACTGTCTGATATAAAATCCACCAAACGATCCAGTGGATCGACTGTCCTAATGGAAGTTCTCGAGCAGTTCACGCTGACGTCCATCAACCCCACTGTTGAGCAATGAGTTGGCTTCCTAGTCCAACTGGTAGAGCGCTTGCCATGTTTGAGCATGCTTTTCCTGCCGCCGGTTTGAATGCAGCTGAAGCCCTGCTTCTTCACGAATGGATCTTTTCCAACAAATAAACGTTGACCCAAAATCAGAAAACACAGTTGATGTGCTGAATTATGCAATTTGGGTACAGTCTACTAACGACAAGGACCAGAATAGCTGTCCAGAATAAATCTGTAAATCATCGCGGACTCGAACACTTTTGCATCTGTTTACTTTTTAATTGACCGAACAAAATGTTGGCTGGTAGGAGTGAACACGTTTATGTTGCCCAGTGAGTTTTATCTATTGAATTAAGAGTTCTTTCCGCTTTACTTACCTTGCAAATATCGTTTTTTAACCTGTACAGTAGTCTATAGCCGCAGTACTAAGTATGTTTTCCAAGACTTCTGTTGAACAATGTCAGGTTGCACGATGACAATTATACATTTCCATTCTATGATCAGTTATGCCTAAGCTTGTTGTAGAAATAGCTGAACGGTGACAGTTTAAGGCGGATGTGCACTAAACTTCCCAGGTATATGCAACAAATACCAGACGCGAAGTAAAAACACGAATAATTGGGAGTTACCCAACCTATATTATAGAAAATTCACAATGTTTTGACCAGCACTAAACCGACACTAATACAGGAACACAACTAGGGTGGTTCAAGATTCGACCGTTTAGCACGCAAAGAAGCCGGAAGTATATCTGGCGCCAATGATTAGCTTAGGCCGACAGGCATGCGAACAAACAAATGCGGTCGCATAGAACAAGCAGACGGCAGGCAGCTCCCTACGATTCTATCTGCAATGTGAACTAGGATTTTACGGGGAGTTTGACACATCGTTAATAAGACATACTGAAGCTATCTCTAGGTGAATATAACTAGAACGCTGTTTGTGACATCTTTACACTTCGTAGTTTTCTCTACCGTAGCCGAATGATATCAGAATAAGTTGAATAAAATTCATCGTGTTTTTACTTCTCCTAGCAATATCGTAGTTCAAGTCGAATCACTTCACTCCACAAATCTTAAACTATCCGTATCGCACTCTGAAACTTAGTCTTGTTGGACTGTAAAACATTTTAATATAAGTTGCAAAAATGTGATTATTAAGTGTTTTTTGGGCCTCAACGGACAGTAAGAGGTAAACATATCTCACGGTGTGTTCACGTCCCGGGGAAGGTTTATTTAAGAGTTTCAACACATCGCAAGTTAGATAATTGGCTAGCCGTCTTTAGGGGATTTGAGTTTAAGTTGTATTGCGTACTGTAAAATAACATTCTATGTTTATCGTATTTCGGACGCCAATCCACTGCTAAAGACCTTGCAATCAAGTGTGCTGATATGGCATGTTCTTGCTGGCTAGGTAAAAGTGGATTGCAATAAACAGTTGGAACACAAAGAGCGATAGATGCACGTATTTCTTACTCACTCACCAGTGTCAGATTTACAATAACATGATAATTTTCCATAACAGACAAACAAGGAGATTGGTAATCAATTGGTGCACAATAATGGTTCCAGACTCTTGGATCAAAAACCAGATTTGAGTCTCTACAAGTTTTTATGGGCTTCCAAAGATTATTCTGATAAGAACTTGGAAATAACTTTTACTGCGTTCAGAACCCAGAAAAGGAAAATCCGTCACAAATAATATCCATAGAACGGGTGCTTCGGTTTATAGTGCGAAGTGTTGTTACCTGGATTTCTTATTCAAACTATGTCTACCTGATTAGTCAAAGCAAGAACGAAACAGGACGTTGAGTGTCGGTTTATTTGTGAGCATCCTAAAATATTATGAATACCATTTAGAGCACTGGTAAACATGACCACTGAGAGCCGACGGTCCATTGTGGATTGTGTCCATTTATCATAGTGATGTGCAAACATCGAGACACAGATGCAGTGTATAGTTCCGTTAAAATTTTGCAGAAATATCTACGGGGTATGTGAGGCCCATAGTCACTCATTGCTGGCCTGTTCATCTGAAAATCCGGTACTCCCGTTGCTGAAAGGCTGACGACAGTAGTAAGGTATGATTCAGTGCTTGGACTCAGCCAATGTGCACAAAGTGCTAAACCACTTGGTGCAATTTAGGCTGAATAGAGTAATTAAGTTTAGTCACTGAGCAGCGTGAAACCCAGTAGAGTAGGAGAAAAGACCACTATATTTCTCCGTTTGTATCATGCCCAATTAGAAATAGGTTGAACATCAGAAGATTTGATCTCAAATCAGGGTGACATAATCAAAATAAGACGCTGGAGATCCTTAAAAATGTGGGAGGAAAATTAGAAGAAACGTGTGGTTGGTTTATAGCGAGTTAATCCATGACAGGAGAGTCCACTAACCTGTATGGCGTCGGTCATTAACGGGACAATTATATGAGTTCAGCTTACCTTGAAATTGACAGGATGCAGCGGCTGAAGATGGGTTTACTACGAAAAGAATGACAAAGGTGGCATAAGTTGTTTAAGAATTACGATCATGCGAAGCATGATAACAACAAACCACAAGTTAATCGTCATGCTCCAAGAGTCTCAACGCAAATTTAACAAAGAGATAGACGTGAGGTTGACGAATTATGGAACGATTGGTGAATTGGCTTTGTATCTGAAACAAAAAGGTAGCGGCTTGACTATAACAAAAGTAAATTAAAAAGACGGAAGTGTCAAAACGACATAATCGAACTTGACGATAAAAATATCACTTATTACAGTCACTGCGTGAGTTTTCTTGCCCTTCCTCCGCTGTCTGGATAAAAAAACTATTTCATTAGCTCTTTCTTACTCTGTGACATGAACTCATGTTTCTGCTTTGTCAGCCATACGCGGCCACACTTTTAAGTATACTTGGCAGAGTAGCCTCATGAATCGCAAAAATCTTCCTCTGCATTTCCTGTATGCACGTCATGCACCTACCTCCTAAATGAACTGGTCACTCTTTTAAGTACCTTCAAACAAACGCCAAATTGTTTTTATGCTCATACATGCGTAAACATTTTCTTATGTGGCTGTAACATATGCATATAGTCAGTAAATCATATTAAGTGCTGTGAATTCGGCACCATCTACTTCCACCTCATCTGAATCACCGGTCGGTAACTGGTTCTAGCAGATTTCTTCGCCCTGTCCACCTGGCAACTACTTCGGCCTTCCATCGTTTCCATATAACCGCTTCAAAACAAATCATGACAAACGCCTGGTCAGTAATTTACTTTCATCTGGAGGTGTCAGGTTTCGTGTGACCCATACACGAGATACTAGAACGGCCTCACATCTAATCCAAGGTGCTGTTTAGAAACAGTTACTAACTGACGGTTAGATAAATCCCATCTATGAAATTGTGCTGATTTACAGAAATCCAGAAGCAAAATGCTTCATATTGTTGTCAGTTCAACTTAGGGTGACAGCCGAATCCCGGATATTATAATGTGTTCTACACATAATTGAGCATATAAACAAACTTGAAGGGAAGCCTCTCTATCGTCAGTCTTCTCGATTATGTCTACATTAGCGCACCTTCCCTTGATAACAAGGTGGAGGGGCAGTTTGACGCTTGCAACTCAGCATGGGCAGCTTTAGTAGGTGTTACTTGAACCAGAAGTAAAGACGATGCCAAGGATAAAGTGCTAGGTTCATCAGGAGTGAGTACTTGCCAGGACGGCCGTTGTTGAAAATGATATGTTTCAACTCTACTTTATTGTAGCCTGAAAACATTTGTGATACGGAATTCAGCTCCTATTATTTCGCTCATAATCATACTGTATATTGTGCATTTCATTGGCAAGTCATCCACTATGTCAGGAGGCGTATCTCTTAACGAGACAGCCGAGACGCATCCCACCACATCGATCGGCCGGCCCAGATCGGATGGTATGGTCGTGAGTGGTGGTATGGTTCCACTCAGCTAGTCAGATTGCAGCCGTGGGGTCGAATGCCTGTGCGCCATCTAGACTGTATTTTTTCTCGCGTTGCTCTCTGATGCCCCCTATAACGTGATTTGCTCTGACACCCTAACTGTCATATATGACTGTTTCATTTGGTTCGTTCTGTGTCTCTCCGCTATTTATGGCAATCATTTCGCCCCATCAGTTTAAAGCCACTGTGGCCTTATTTTGTCTCGCTCTTCCAATAAACGGTGTTGCTACGTCTTTTCTCACCTCTATGTTTTGGGTCACGTGACTGAGCGCGTAACCAAGGTGACGATCCAATAGGTTTCTTTCTTCGGTATGGGTAGACAAAAAGTATTCAACGATCAGATTTATGAACTCAAACTTATACTACTTATGAATTTTGCTATATCTTCCGTTAGAACTCTTTGGTCGAGGTGTTGGCGGCCGGCTTTGCTCCCATGTTAAATTTTACCGCGCAAAACCAATTTGCCTTCTTTCCCCTCTTTCGTCAAACAAATCCTTACTTACTGATGAGTAGTAGGGGATTTTGATTTTCATACTGACTGAACATCACCCACAATTGATCGCAGCTGTCGCATTCCCATAGACTTTCCAGTCGGCCCCTTTCGAATAGAAGCACTAGACTCGAGTTTC
>JTDE01003624.1:92635-109151 GCA_014338405.1 Paragonimus skrjabini miyazakii
CTGGCGCCCATGTGGAGATCATCGCGCGCTTAACAACGCCACGGTACCGGGTGGCTACCCCATTTAGCACAGTCAGGAAGTCAAGGCTAGCCTGATAGGCACCCATGTGTTCTCGAAGCTCGATCAGGTTTGCGCTTATCACCAGATTCTGGTTGTGGTGGAAGATATCGCCAAAACAGCGGCGATTATACCCTTCGGCTTGTTTGAATTCCTACGAATGCTGTTTGGCCTCCGGAATGCTGCTCAAACGTTCCAGCGACTTATCAACGATTTCACAAGAGTTTTGGACTTCGTATATTCCTATAGTGACTATAGTGACTTTTCGTGGCGAGCTCCTCCGAAGAAGAGCGCCAGAACCATCTGCGGTTGCTCTTCGAACGTCACTGCGAACGCGGATAAATGCACTTTCGGTCAATTAGAAGTTGAGTTCTTATGGCATCATGTCGAGCAGCACGGCATTCGACCGCTGTCCAACAGAGTACAAGCGATTCGCGACTTTTCTCGCCCTACATAGCTCGCTGCTGTCCGTCGTTTTAACGGCATGGTTGACTATTACCGCCGTTTTATTCCGCAATGCGCTCAACTCGTGCAGACTCTGACTGACTCACTCCGTGACCGTTCCAACGGCAACGTCGAGTTGTCAGAAGCAGCCGTCGACTCGTTCGATCGCACCAACGATGCGTTAGCCGACGCAGTGATGTTGCACCAGTTCGACGCTAATGCCACCACTAGCATTGCAGTAGACGCTTCCGACACACCTGTTGGTACAGTACACCAACAGTTCATCGATGTAACCTGGAGACTGCTCTCATTTTTCCCCAGAGGCTTACTACCAGCGGAAACTAGGGACAGCATGTTCGGTCGTGAGTTACTAGGCATCTACTCGTTACTTTCGATATGCCCTCGGAAGTCGCCAATTTGTGATCTTCACTGATCACAAACCGTTGGTATATGTCTTCCGTAATCGTTCCAAACTCCACTTTCCCCACGAAGTGCGCCATCTGGATTTCATCTCGCAGTTTTCAACAGATGTACGACACGTCTCTGGCAGCCACAACGTTGTGGCTGATACTCTGTCACGCGTATCAGCACTTGTTGACCACGACATCATCGAGTCGTCCGCTATGGCCGACGCACAACGTGCGGAGAACTATCTCCGCACTTCCTGTCAGCATTCGTCATTGCGCTTCGCGTATCTTCCACCGCCGACAGCAACCAGAATGATTTTCTGTAATACTTCTGCTGAACAGCCTCATCCGAGCGCATCGTTTTCTGCGGACACAACATCTCCGACAACGCCAGCACTCACCGTAACACGTTTGGGGCGTAGAGTGCATTGGCTCAACGTCTGGTAGATGACTAGAATTCGTTAGGTCCTGTTTTATTTCAGCTTTATGAAAAACAAAAAGATCGCAAAATCTTTTGAAAACCCAAAATATCGTTTCGATGCACGTCTTCCTGTTTATGTTTGCTAGGTAAGTTTGCAACTTATATATGTGCCCAAACTTACTTTTTTGCTTTTCTTTTCGTGCATGCGCTCATGCCCTGGGTCGATCGAAAGTTACAACGTCAACACCGTCACGCGACCGATGCGTTCACCCTCAGGACCTTGAACTACGAACTCGCAATTCCTTCATTCGTTTCGAAGCGGCAAAAGGAGACACTCGAGTAGGGGCTCGCTAGGTACTTTTGGCAATAGTACACTTCCACCTGCGGCGTCTGGGAATTGCATCACTAACCGTAAGCTGTTGCAGCACGAACTACACCAGGTCAAGGGTGGCTGGCCACAGTTGGTCCTCACGTAGACCGAAGGGTTGCGTCCGCAGTACTCTTCTGGAGGGGGACTGTGTAGTGATCTGGAGATACCCTTGGTCTGCCTGCTGTAAGATGTGTAAAATCCTTCCCAAAATCTTAGCTCACGTTGTACATAGGATCTTAAGGATCTTTGTCTGCCGTCTGTTTGAGGCATGCGATCGCGTTCGTTTGTTTGCATGCTTGTCGGCCTACTCGTGCCAATGGCGCCATATATACACCCCTCTGGCTCGCTTGAACGCTCGACGGTCGAATCCCTAACCCCCATAGCTATTCCATCCTATCGGTGTTGTTTAGCGCTGATTCAGACTTACTGTAATTATCGTATAATATATTTTCGGTCTCATGCAATTATTGGTATTTTTATTTCGCATCTGATAGTCGTTGTTTATACCTGGGAAAGCGTTAAATTAGTGTACACACGCATTATATCTTGCTATATACTTTCTGGCCATCATTACTCACCATGATAAAAAACTATTTAACGTGGCCTACTCGAAATAGTAAGTGTGTGAGAAGTGAATCATCGCGGAGTCGTCGAAATTCGAATGGGTGTAGATCAAGAATTTCAAGTCGTGACTCATACGCAACATCTTTTAGGCCCGTGACTAGTTCGGTAGCCACGCGTCGGACACGCTCAACAGCTAATATGTCTTTCATCGGGTCGATATACACAACCGGATTAGCATACTCGAGGAGTGGCCCTACATGAACCCTGTGAAGCATTTGAAATGCTATCGTGTCTATGCAGGGGACGTTGCGGCAAATCCTTTTTCTGACGCCATCTCATGGTGACACGCGAAAGTCGGACGACAACCAGATGCCCAGATCTTTTTCAGATCGGTTTTCTTGACATCTACTGTGCCGAACGAATTGTGAATCACAAAGACGTTTTCAGAGCCTCCACTGGTTGACATGTGCGCGCGCTTACTGCCATCCATTGAGAGACTCCAATCGTCCCACCATTGCTTAATCACGTGCAGATCATTCTGTAGTCCACTGGGATCAATGCCCTTCCCGATTTTTAGGTCACCGGCATACATGAGGACGTTGCTGGAGACAGTTACCGGAAGGTCATTTATGTGAATCCGAAATAACGGAGGGCCTAACACTGACTTTTGGGGAACTCGCACAGAAATAAAACGGGGAGATGAAATATTTGATCCAGTTTTAGCTCTAGACGTTCCATTGTCGAGGAGAGAGGCAATCCAGCGAAGAACCTCTCGTTCAACACTATAGACTTCCAGTTTGTGTTTCATGGGGTCGTGTGGGACACGGTCGAAATGCTTGGCAAAGTCGAAGAGGATAGCATTTGAGATGGGATCATTGTCTTTGGCCTCCGTCGGACTATCCATGAAAATAAACACATTTGTTATGCATGACCGGCTAGGGAGGAAGCCACGCTGAGTAGAAGAGAAAAGAACGGTTTGATAAGAAGTGACTGTGGATGACGCGGTTTAATAGGCGCTCCATTATCTTGCATGGAATGCTAGTAGGGCTGATTAGCCAATAGCTAGCCGGAAAGTGCCGGTTGCTCGTTTTATGTACGGGCGTGACCATCGCCTCTTTTCATACACTTGGAAGAATGCCGGTCAGGAGTGTCTGGTAAACAGCTCATAAAGAGTTTTGGCTGAACTAGCAGTTGCTTCTTTGAGAATTCTGGGACGGATCTTGTCAGGAATCAGTACACCCGTGGACTTATGCTTCAATAAAAGGTCTTCAATTTCTAGCACAGAAAACCCAGACGTAACGAATGGTTACCGGAAGTTTTGCAGCGGAAGTATCATTATATATATATATATATATATATGTATACACAAACCTGTGACTACTCCATCCACTTGTCCTACCTTACGAGTTAAGTCAATGTAATCCATGTCCTAAAAATAATACAGCGCCATCAGTTAGTGCTGTGCTGAACGATTTCTGCATTCTCATGTGTATTAATCTACAAATTATTTCCGCATTATTTGTGCAAACCAACATCAGCCGTACCGAGATTCGAAGACAACATACGTTTAGGTCGTTTTCATTCTTCGCCCAATTGAAACAAACACCTCTCCATGACACATATTCCGGTGATTTTCATTCCTGCACCAGATACCATGGTGAGAAAGCGTAATGTTTGGTAAATTTTTTCACCCACGATAATCGAAGAAATCGCGATCTACGAATAGCACTCGTGTTTTCTTGTCATGCAAGCCGGCCGTTTTACTCTGACTGTCCGTCACGTTTACAGACCAACTTTCAATCAACGTAGAGACAATCGGGGGTCGGCGTCCTTCCGAAGTAAGGATTCCACCAACGGTCCTGTAAGGCGAAACAAAAAGAACCAGCATGAGCCAAAGGCCCAGTAAGCCGTGCACAGGACTTACAAAAACAAAACCGAAAAAGGCGTCAACAAGAGAGCAACACACCCTGTTACGCAATTCGAGTTCAACCCGTGTGTGCTTGCAGATTTTGACCAGGGGAAAATTGTCCATAGGGAGTCAAACCTGCCTTCAAACTGCAAATTAATGGGGGATCCGTGAATGTCTGGCAGTATTCCGGCGGTATCGTTCAAGAACTTGAAAATCATCGGTTGTTACGACAAAAATGATCACGAGCGTTAAAAAGTTCGTTTTAACCGACTGTTAGTTGGTTTGTCCTTCATTTGGCGCTAAGATAGAAAATATTAGTGGTGTGTTTTGTTATGGTACATGTACGTTTCATTTGAAGTAGTTTTTTAATGTTTGATTAGTAGTTGGCCGTCCTATGTTGGTATATGATATATTGTGTGAAAATTTGATTTTGGGTGATAGGCTATCTACAGGGATTCAAAGATCTATTCGAGGATCGGGAATTTTCCAGCTTTCAGGAGTTTCGAAGTTGTTTAGAAAAACATGAAGGACCACCGTGTTTAGCGCGCGCTTGGTTCGTACAAAAACCAAGCAATGAACGCTTGAAGTATGATAATGTGAGTGTGCGTGCTACTGAAGTTACGTGGTAGGTGGCGTACCGGTGTATCAATCACAAGCGACGTAGGAGCAAAATTGTGGATTACGGCGTGTTTAGTGAGTTGAGTTGATTTACTTTTCATTGCACAGTTCTCGTGATACATGCTGCCAATCACGCTTTAATGTCGTTGGGAGGAAAACGATATTAGTTGTTAGCTCTTTCACATCAGAGCGCAACCACGACCTAACTACCTTCATGTACGATGCGCGCCCAACAATTCGTCGGCTCACTGCAGTTGAAGTTGGTGACTCCAGACATCCGTTCCAGGACAACACTCCGACTACAGAGTTGAAGCAGCATGCTGCGGCTGTTCACGGCAAGTATATAAAAACAGTGGATATTTGCAACATCCATCATCGGTTGAAACCTCCGACAGTAAGTAAGTGGCTTTGCGTACGTTGATCTTGGAGGAAATCTGTCTCAAATTATTGATCATACGGAGGAAAATGGCGTATTGTGTGTTACCAAAGACACATATGTTTCGCACGGAGTCAGCAAGAGCAACTATTCAGAAGCTTCCCAGACGTGGTAACCGTCGATGCCACGCGTGGACCCAACCGCCACAAGTAGGTACCCTATCAGTTCACATTTGCGGTCGTAGCTTGAAGCTTTATCAGTTTCTCGTCACAGGCTCGATGAGCAGTGGATGGTTCGTGATGTACGGCCATGTTTAGAGTGAAAGGTACGCTATCCTGCGTCGTTTGCTCGAAACATTTCGTGGTGTGACGGGGGACCCGATAGCTGTGAGAACGTTTGTGATAGACAAAATGGCGGCCCAAATGCGAGCAGCGCGAATTATGTTTGGGTGCGATATAATGTTGCGTTACTTCCATGTTCGAGGCGCCGTGAGAAAGCACGTACGTAGAAGTACTTAACCATATAATTACCATTCAGACAAATTCACTTAGAAGTCGATACTTGTTTCATCGCATGGCTACATTAGATAACTTGGAGCAGTGAATGAACGCCTTTGTTGATTTATCATTCAGAGTCGACCAAGATGTTGCGTTAAGCAGACTCACAGGCTCAGTTTCTGAATTACCAAATGTGCAATTGGCTTTATATAAAGCCTGAGTGGGCCACCCATGCACAATCAGGCGTTGTTCACCTAGGAAGCTGATCAAACAACCGTCTGGAGAACGCGATAGACGACTAAGGAAGCGCACTCACCCACGGGATCATTTAGTTACTCCCATCAGTAAAATTTGGTCAAAGAGCGAGTGGCTAATGCAGAAGTTTGAGATGCAGTGTACCTATCGTTGTGATCGCCGTGAAGTGGTTAGCGTCGAAGTGTACGTTAAAAATATACTGTCTTGGTTGACGAGGATTGCCAGTCCATTACTGTTGAAGCATCTCGGTGGGCGTGCTCCCATCCTGCATTGTAAACAAAAAGACGAGTTCTTGGTGAATGGACCCTACGTAATATCAATTTTCAGCTTCGGGTGAGCCGTGAGGGTACACAGTACACGGTGGATATCGGTGATGGCACGTGTAACTGCAAATTTTATCAGACCATGTGACCACCGTTCATTCGTGTGCTATCCGTCTACAAAAAAGATTTCCACCAATGCAGAGTGTTGTTGTTAACGAAAACCGCAACTGCTCCGGGCGGTTTCCCAATCCATCCACTATGGATTGCCCAAAAGCAGCATGTTCTCCCGAGAGGTGACTGTCGTTGTTACCAATCAAAATCAACCGGATTACAAAATGTTGTACCAGGGGTTGGCCAAGCTGCAGGATGTTAACAACAGGGAAGAAAGCAATATTTCCGAAGAACAACATGGTCATTTCAGTATCGCGTTACCAACTGTTTCCCAGGTAAACGTTAATTTGCGTATCCTACTAAGGTTTGATATCGTTTACTTGTTAAAGCATGTCCTCGCGCACTTTTTCGTCCCCAATTCACACTGCTCACCCCTTGTTTATGTGTACTTCAACTTCACTTGCGCCCTACGCTGCGCTGTTACATCACTTGTATTTGGTGGCATTCACGTGAATCGTTGGCCTAGAATCTCGTCAACGTCGCGTATTTAATATCGATGTTCGATGTTTTCCTCCCTTTAATTCTTGCTATTCTTGTTGCAGTTCAGCGCCTTAATAATGGCAAACTAGCCTTGAGGACTGTCTAACTTTTCGGACCGGAATCGATTTCTCAATAAGCTGAGAATTCGTAGACGTTTGCCATGTCGCAGACGCGGCCATTCTGGATCCAGTCTACCGATGGCCAATGCGAACATAGTCTGCATAGCTCGAAGGATCATTGGACGTCCAGAATTACCATCCCATTTATGATTATACCGGAACCCCAACCAGTATACTGCAAACAACCACGGGGATGACGATTCGAATTTGAGAATAGATTGCTCCTCTCGTTTTGTTATCCGTTTCTATAAGCGTTTCATACTGGGCTATTAAAGTGTGTAAGCATTTTGCAAACGATTCAAATCGCGTTACCTTTGTTGGCCAAGTTTTTCATATTAACTGATTATAAATTAGGTCATTTAAGCCGGACCAACCTCCTGCCGGCAATATGTCCCGAGTCGCTTATCCTTGCTTTAGCAAGCAGTGCGGCAGAAATTTGGTGTCCGAGACACACTGTGGCATATGCAATAGATGGTGTCATCAATATTGTGCACATATAAGCACAAAACTATACAAACGTCGCGGCAAATATCTTGGCCTGTGCTCGGTCTGTGTAGAATGCAAAGTCTAGAAAAGTTGGTCAGTCCCCCAGACAGATCGGAATCAGTAATAGACGTTTCACATAGGTCGACTTGCGGCATCCGCTTCTCAAGTCATACCACCAACCAAACTTGAAGTTCGGTCCATGCAAATGCAGCGACTAAAGAACATGGACTCTCGAGAAAGGGCGAGTGCAACCTGACGGTCTTTTGCAAGCAACCCGTACGTCCCAGACTGAGAGGTAGCTTACTTGCGCGCTCAACGCCACTGATGTCGATTGCGGTAAGACCTAAGAACCAAGCCTTGGCTTCCCTAAAGCTTCAAAGAGGTAATGGGGCTGCCCAGGTACCACAAAAGTCAACTAATAGTAAAGCTACAAGACCAAGGAAACCAACAGTTTCGAGCCTAGGTGAAAGAACGAAGGGAGGTTGCAAAATACATAAACTATCGTGCGCATCAAAATCCTAGTAGTACAACAAACGCAGATGCGGTTCTGGCACGGGTAATGCAATACAAGGCTTGTCAGCCTTGCGTTGTGGTCGGTCTACGAAAACCAATTAGCGCATTTAGACAAGCGCAAAGTTTCCATTAAGCTACTTTAAGAAGAGATAGAAACACGATTATCCACGGCCTCGTACCAGTCATGCAGAACCTTAAACGTAGGAGATCCTCAGAAATGTAATTGAGCCTAGGCGTTCTACGGAACGCTGGACTGCCCGCAGTGACGAACTGACGCCGATTTCACAGACTCGGTAAGTGGACTGTACCTGACAACCAGCCGAATTTCAGGGCTGTAACGTGAAAAATTTGGTAATAACTAAAGCTGGCACGATGGTTCAGAGGATGTTAGGCATAAATGTCGGTTGGGCACATGGATTCGAAAGGCATCACAGTGACCATGACAATGCCGCGGAATGTGATTTCCTTTCATTGACCAGTGAATTGTAACTGCAGTTGCGTAGTTATTCAAACCACCGTCGGCCTTCTTCATATCAACTCCTCAGTTATGGTCTTTGGGGTGTATCTAGGTCCGGGTGCAACACCAGAGGAAGACGAATCTTTGCTGAAGTCATTCCAGTCGGCTGGGCAATCAAGCAATCGCCTGCTCATTCTGGGAGATAGTAATGCCCCTAGAGTCAACTGACCATCGGGATGTGTCAGTGGTAACATCTTCAACCATAAATCGTCCAACCTTGTAAAGAATTTTACACTAACACTTTGGTATGGTCAAGCGCTTCCGACCTGGTCAGACAGCCTTAACGCTAGCCTTAATCATAATTCCTCACAAGGGCGACATCACAAACGTGTCGCTTGCAACACCACTCGGGAAGGGTGAACATATGACGGTTCAATCTTTGCTCAACTGTTCTCTCCTGTAAAACAGGTGCACAAAGTGTGAGATTTTCACCGAACTTATCTTAAGAAACTGACGCAGGAAGCTGATAGAATGACCTGCAACCTATTGGCTCCTGTAGGGTAATGTGATAGTTTGTGGACAAAGTACGATGACAATTTTCGAGCTCTCACAGAACATGAAATGAAGCGATCAAAGTAGCAAGGGAGACTTGCTTATTGTACGAGCCCAACCTAGCGCGTGATATTAAACAGAACCTCAAAGGATTTACGGCTATGCTCAGTCCAGGCCTCTTCCAAGAAAGGAAACTAGGACCAGATTTTCGTATAACAGAGAGATCACATCGACTGACATCACCTCAAATGTGCTGGCCTCAATGAAGACTAATACAAGTAACTGGCTCCTTCATTTCTCCAATTTGCCTGCACCCGTTGCTGGTTTGAAGACAGACGAGGCAACACCTAGTCCATTACTTGTCACGCGCACATCCCAAAAGGTAAAGCGACGCAGAAACCTTTATATTGAAAATGCGGAGCTCTCCTTAACTCTGTATCTCCTTTTATTTTTTCTATAGGATGTAGAATGGACAAGTACCAACGGATTCTGTCCGAAATGAAGTTGGAACTATATCCCTCTCTGGTCTTGTAGCCACCAACAACTGTCCACTCAACTGGATAAATCTGTAATAAAGATGGAGGGAGAAGCAGAGTGGTTTAATGTGGCTGCTTTCTCACAACACCTCCAACTGAGGTAACTAAATCAATCAAAGCACCTTTCTCCCGGGACGTCACAAACCCTACACTTGCGAGCAGGCCGCGTGCCAATACAACCAACAAGTCACCTGATCTTTTGCTAACCCTACTTGTCATGCCCAGCTCCAAGAGTGCAAGGACAAACAGTGGCTTTGAAGTCCGCCAAAGCCAACCCGAAAATCCTGTCTCTCAGTCTTCACCCGCAAGAAAGAGTGAAGCGCGAACGGCAGGCTAAAACCAAATCCTGACCGGCAGGGGGCTGAAACTGAAAACTAAGGTTATAGTTTACGCTCCCGAGGTCTTCACCCGGACTTCTATATCTGTAGTAGAGAGCGGGAACGCCATTTCTGTAGACGTCGTTCCAACGGCCAAACCCCAGACAGAAACACGTGTTCAGGGCGCAGGGATCGCTCAAAAATTGTCTTCCGAATCACCTCACGCGAGCTCTACCAGACGGTTGCGCAGAAATTTCTCTTTTCTAAACATTCTGAACGAGGGGAGCTTGTTAGCGCCACCTCCCGTAAACCAAAAGGTAGCTTTGGTCCGCCCCATTTGGCATTTTCATCATAGGATCTGAAGCACTGCACATATTGCACTCTTTCGAATCTCGTCCCCAACAGACCAAACAATCAAGTGTTCTGTTGATAAAACTTCCGAACGCTTTCCCCAAAAGCGGAGTTTAACAGGGATAGAAACGCCGCAAGTTACGACAACTAGAATGCCAGTCGTGCGTCTTGTAGGGCAGTTGACGAACGTCCAGACGGCATTGTTGCCCCCATTGGATGACCTCAGCGAGACAGTCCAAGTCCAGCTCCACAACCCTCCTCACTCTTAGGTCTTGTTTTTCAGACTCTTCCACGCACTGCCGTTTTTCTCGCGAAGTCGAACGAGGAGTTAGCTGTTAAGTGCGCATGTACGAACTGTCTGTGTCTGTTCACTAAATTACCCGAAATCAGAGAGTTCATTACACTCAACTCCATATGTTTGCTTTAACAGTGACCTCAGAGGCTTACAGGTTATATTAGTGACACCAAGCTGAGTGTTTATGGATACTCATTATACCGGGGAGACTGTTCGGAGGAGAATGGGGCTCTGCGGTTTATCTTCAGCAGTACCTCTTGATACCCACGCTTATCGGCCAGTTTCAGCCCTCTGATAAATGTGACGCTTTGTGGCTTCAACTAGCAGTGCGTGGTCAAGACTCATTCCTGGTGAGAGTTTTCTATCGTTCTCCGCCATCCGACCCCTCAAACAATGACGCTCTTCTTGTTAACCTAGACAGCTTCCTACAACTACAACACTACTTGTTTGCGTATTATGAGTGACCCCAATGCGCCAAGGATATGTAGGGCATCAGTTTCCCACCAGGATGGTAAAAGCAGATCATCGACTCCGATATCAGGGTTGATGTGACGGACAGCTTGGACACAGCATATCAGCGCCCTGAAGCAGCAACTTTCTGGTCAGATTATCTATCTGCCTAACCTAATCATCATTGATGAGAGTCACTCGGTGAACAGCGATAATCAAGTTGCCACTTGGACACAGTGACCACTCTTTGCTCATCTTTGACCTTATTTCTTACTGGTTATCACAGCCAGCAGAAGAATTTACAATTAGAAATTTCAACTGAGATGATTTTAATAACCTGGGAAGATATCAAGGATCACTTCATTCCGAGTGTTATTCCGTAAACCAGAACCAACGTTCGTTGCAAAGCGCCTTCTAGAAACCGGACGACTTGGTCGTGCCGTAGAAGCTTACGCTTTCTCTTATCACGCACCCTTTTTGCGCAGGCTGCGTCATCTCCTCGATAACCGTTCCTATTTATTCGCGAAGCATAAGTTTATAGAAAACCCGGAGGACCTAAGTGTTCTCCAAATGGTTTGAAGTGGATGCAGGCGGGAATCCCAAGAACACACAAAACTCGTAGAAGTAAGGATCTTCCTAAGAACCCGTGAGAACAAAACTTTTTATCTAAGCATATGCGTCGTCCAACAGAGGATGAACCTTTGGCTCTTTCTTCGTGGCTGCCCAACGGGGGGACTCAATCTTACTTACTAACTCTTGCCAAGTCATTCAGGTAGTCTACAACGGTGGTCTACAACATTACACTGCGAACTCGTACCCCAGTCTACCGCCAAAGAAATCCGGCAACCACTCGTTGTTGCCGAGTTTCCTGGATTAGACATTGAGAACATTCAATTCAAGGTTAATTCGTACAGTGCGATGGCCTCTGACAAGATTTATCTCAGAATTTGCAAGGAAGCAGCTGCCAGTCTGGCAGAACCTCCTTATGAGCTGTTTAAGCAAATACCCCGTGATGACATTCACCCTAGCGCATGAAAAGTGGTTATGGTCACAACTATCTTCGAAGCAGGTAAACAACACCCTCTGGCTGGCTATTGGTCAGTCAGCCCTATTAGCGTAACGGGAAAGATAACTGAGCGCTCATTAAAGCGCACCATCCTCAATCACTTCTTAACAAACCGTCTTTTCTCTTCTACCCAGCATGGCTTCCTCCGTAACCGGCCCTGCATGACTAATATGCTTGTTTTCATGGATAATCCGACGGATGCCAAAGACAATGATCCCATTTCAAATGCTGTCTTTTTCGACCTTGCCAAGCATTTCGACCGTATCCCACACAGCCCCTTGAAACACAAACTGGAAGTCTATAGTGTTGAACGAGAGGTTCTTCGCTGGATTGCCTCTCTCCTCAACAATGGAACGTCCAGAGCTAAAACCGGATCAAATATTTTATCGCCGTTTCATTTCTGCAGGAGTTCCTCAAGGGTCAGTGTTAGGTCCTCTGTTATTTCTGATCTGCATAAGTGACCTTGCGCAAACTGTCTCCAGCAAATCTATCCTATACCATCAATCCCGGTGCACTATTGATTGATTTTGACGTGGTTAAAAGTTGATAATACGATTGGAATCTCCCAATTAATGGCTAAGTACGCGCACATGTCACTCAGTGGGTGCTCTTGCAATGACTTTTTGATTCATAATTCATTTGGCACAATGGATGTCCTGAAAATCGATCTAAAGGGAGGTCTGAGCATCTGGTTGTCGTCTGGCTCATCTTCCGACTATCCCCGTTAGATAGCGACAAGAGGGATTTGCCGCTTTCAGGATGATTAAGCGCACTTTACCCCGCATGGATAAGAGATCGTTTAAACGCTTTGCGGGGTTTGTATAAAACCGCTCCTCGATTATGCCAATCAGGTCGTGTATACCGACCTGAAGGGAAACATACTGGCGGTTGAGCGTGTCCAATGCGTGTTTACCATATTAGCCACGAGCATAAGAAATTTCGCATGTCTCGACTTGAAACCCTTGATTTGACAGCTCCGTGATGACTTAATCTCCACACCGATCTTCGTTAGGCTAGGTCCCGTTGAACGGTTCTTCATCTTAGTGAATGACGACGGCTGACCAAAAAACGGTGGTGAGCATTTTAATCTTGACTCCCGAGCATTCCCTAAACAGCAGTTCTTGTCTTATAGTGTAATTTACACTGGAGCAGTCTTCTTTCCGGGGTTGTTAGCAATGCCTTTAAAGATCACTCTAGAACACTACTTGATTCTCATTTATTCAAAATATCCTTGTGCGGATAATTTTACTCTAATCCTGGTTTTTACTGAAATCTCGAAGAGCGATGTCACACCTTGCTTTTAATTGTTGTTTTACAGATCAACAGAAGTTTATTTGACATCGAATAAGAAAAATCGACTAGATGCGAGTACCTTGGATCTCCGCCTCGAATCCGTGTGTCAATCGTTGGGCCACAGAACCAAACAACTGTAAACATGCAAACAACCGACTTAGACGTTGTTCAGAAAAGCGTAGAATCCGCCATGGAAAATCATTAATCTATTCGTGCATAATGGCCTAGAATTCTGATTGACATCTCTCGTAACAAATGAACGGGAAAACAACTGTAAAACACCTGTAGACGAACAACGACCGTTGCCGAGATCTCCAGATTAATTACATCTGCTTGGATCGTCACAACGATACCAACCTAAGTGGAGATATGCAACAAGCTGAGGAGTTTTGAGCAGCGGTGAACGTCTGATTTCTCTAACAGTCTTGGCTACAGCTATATTTTCTCGCCTGTGGGTTCCGTGCGCTTCCTTTTGTGTGCGGCTGCTGCAAGCAGCCTGATACAAACTATGTGCCGCTCTGTTCAGTCACGCAGCTAATTGCATGTAGTCAGTGCTTGCCAGTTTCCAAACGACTCATCTGTTATTCTGTACTTTAAGGTCGTTTTGGTTGCATTTTTTAAATGTGTTTCAGCAGACCTGTCCTTGGCGCTTCTGAGTGCCCACAATTGATCGCAGCTGTCGGAATCCCACAGAATTTCTAGTCGGCCCATTTCGAAAAAACACTACACTTGAGTTTCGCTTTTATTAGAGCTCTTCAGTAGTGCCTAACCCTACCACTGCCGGGATTAGAACTCTAGCCATGCTTTCATGAGGCAACCGTGTTGACCACTGCACCACTGACCTCACATTAGGCACGACGTGGACAAATGTAGCCAATGTTTGCAATTTTCCAAACGGCTCATCTTTTATTTTATCCTTTGAGATCGTTTTGTTTGCACCGTTACATATTACCTCGCTTGTACGTTTTGCATGGACCCTCTGACAACTTCATCTGTGCTATAATTTAGAAGAATCATAACTATTTTTAACTTTGACTGGTTACAACGATGAAGCGGAAACTTCCGCCACACCCTGCGTCTTCTCAGTTTGCGTGGATTTTCGACAGTTGCATTGAATGCACGGTGAAAATCCTAGTTCCGCGTATCTGCTGACCAAACAATGCTCGATGCTTAGCCGTTATACATGGCATGTGGAATTATTTAGCCAACGTCGTTGGAGTCAACCCCCATGATCTGTCCTTCATTTAGATGTGGTGACCTTATCAAACTAACAGACCTCAAGTTGTCAGTGAGTCGATCTACATTTGCGGATACATCTTTCGTTTTATTCAAACGAATAAAAAACATGCCCATATTTCACAGTCACAACTTTCGGCAATTATGCAGTTCGCCAGTATGATGCATCAAGGCCGAAACGAGTTGAAAACGACCATTTAGGCGCGAAAAGAGATCTTTCAACTTTTTCCCCAGATATTAAAATGCATACTACGGAAGAAATGTATATCTTCCATGGAGTATAGTAGTTGTGTTGCAATGAGAAAAATCAGCTATACCCAAAATGCTTTATATGTGCACCACTTTTGAGAAAAATGTGTCGCCAATTTTTAAAATAAAAGCATCATGTTGGCTTTCCTAATGGACTTTACGTTCGGAACTTTTGTGGTGGAATACATGTCCCAATTAAACAGAGACGCTCAAGTTCATGTGGTTTTGGAGATATAATTAACTTTGTCATTTTCGATCACGTTGCGTTTGCACCGCACACGAAATATTACAGTAAAAGGTAATGAGAGCTATGTCGCCGCGTTTGTTGGTTAGTTATACATCTAAATTATATGTTCGGCCTGTTTTCTTGAAGATATTTCTGGTGGGAAACGGTCTACGTTGTCACGCGGCTGTTTCTACCTACGGTGTGGTGTAAACATGGGTAACGCGTCCATCTTATTATTAAAAACGTGAGTATTGTTTTTTTGTTGCTTTCTGATCATGCTTTAAGGTAGCTGGCCATGTGTACGCGAGTCTATGCTCACTTATCCGACGGACAATGACCGAATTTGATGTTCGTTATTTATCTGAGGAAAACATTGGTTCCCACTTCTACCATTTCAGCTACAACCCTCCAATCCCCATATCATGTACCCCATGATTCCGATGACTGTTGGTCTACGTTTTCTCCTGCAACAGACTTCACTGACGGCCGCCAGTATGCAATCTCATTTTTTGCCAGAACCGGAGGAGATCACTATAACTTACCCTGAACGGTCCAAATATAAGTTCATTCTGACCTCCCGTGTTATTCTTATTAACGTTGATCGTAGTTTAAGCTAACTGGACGGAACAGTTGTGGTGAAACAGATGTGTGAACTACAATAATTATCGATACGAAAATAACGAGTGAAGTCAAGGACTGGACTCACCAAAGATGGACAATGTTCGTGCGACGTCCAATGATGCTGGAACGTATTCAGATTATTCCAAGCGTAACTGAGGATGCGAAATAACCGAGCTGAAAGTTAATCCAACAAATAGGATGTTTTAAACTGCGTAGCAAACACCGGCGTCGTAGGAAGAACCAGCAAGCGCGTGCAGCAGAGTTTATTTGAAAACGTGTTGTGTTGTTGTTTTTTACTCAAGTCAAACAAAAATGTATAATGTGGTCTGATGCAGCAGTTACGCAATGTTAGCAAAATGAAGTACAAAATAATGAGAACTCTACACAGTTACTAGTGTGCATACATGCGGCATACTTAGGCGTTGATCAAAGTTCAACTCAACTGGCGGATGTGTTACCCATATTTGCACCACAATGTAGGTAGAAACAACCGCGTTACAACGTAGACCGTTTTCCACCAGAAATATCGTCAAGGAAACAAGCCAAACGTATAATTTAGGGCAATTATCCGTTTCACGGGATTCGCCTTGAAGGTCGTTCAAAGGCTAAAACGGCCCTATTGGCGAGATTCATCGATTTTTAAATATTTCATGAAATTTTAAAATCGGAATTTCAGGCAAAGTACTTACAGTACATCAATTGTAAAATAGCGGCGTTAATGAAAAAAATGAAATACATCGATTACGTCCCAAAAGTTTTAGCTTGGTGATGAAAATTTTTTCCTCCATTTTCGCGAAAACATCCCGTTATTGACGTTAGCTTGCTTTTTCAAGTCTTATAAATGCGATCAATGCCATTCTCAAGATGAACTACGTCATCCTAACACCTGAGAGTGCTTCATTTTGCGGCGTTTCACA
>JTDE01003625.1:14081-25526 GCA_014338405.1 Paragonimus skrjabini miyazakii
GACCGTCTCGGTTGCCGCAGACGTCAATGCTCAGACCATCAAGTAGCAGGGACTCCTGTAGGTGATACTGCACTCTGATTTTCTTTCCTGCACTTTTCCTGCGGCTTTTAGCATGTCAAAATATATGCTCCGATCCTACTACTGAATAGCAGTTGTATGAGTAGTATGTTACGATCGCTCAACTCCACTGCACTAGTTAAATCAGGGTGTCACGAAAACTGTGTCGTAGGGAATTTAGTGCTCAAATGCAAAACGAACGTTTGTCTTACTCAGACGTCTTCATCGTCGAGTACGTTCAAACAGAACGACCGAACGTGTTTTATCATTTCCTGACAAAATACTGCTGTCAACACGCTTCTAGATTCTTCAGACGATTCCTCCACATACACCAAGCTCCACTCACATTGAGAAAGCATGTCTGAAGGATTACCCGTGAGTATGAAGTCGCACCTTTGTCGCATCACTTGCGTTACTCAGTGTATGAGTACATTCCACAGGCCCTCAGTTGGATTCAGCACCGAATAGTAGGGTGTTAATCGTAACACCTTTCCACCGGTGTATTGTATATCTACAAACACGTCTTCAAGGGTCGTGTGGCAAGGAGCATTGCTGCAGAATGTTGTCGAGTTCTTCCTTTTGTGATCCTCAAGATTAGCTGGCATCATCGGCAGCCAGTCATGACAAGTTGTTTTAATATATGGGCCATGTTTGATGGAATACGTCAGCAAGCCTCGTTTGAAATGGCACTCACACGTGAACATTTTCCTCAGTTGTTAACAACAGTTGCGCACCTTCTTTGCATACATAATGCTTTCCCGCGAATACAACGGTTGGATAAATGAGTGAAAATAGTTAATTTTCGTAGTTTGTCTTATTTCCATCAGTGCAGACAGCAATGTTTCCTGCGGCTGTACAAGACTGTACATTTTTAACAAACAGTTTACTGCTCCCTTTGTTCAACTCGGTATTTATTGTCTCGAGGATTACGTATAGTTTTTTGACTGCTGTCAATCTCCAATCCGAGTAGTTACCAATGGTGCTACGAAAAACTCCCTTCTCTTATACGGTTTTAATTCAAAAAGTCCAGATTGATAAAATCGTCTTCATGCATCCAGTCTATAAATTGCTCAACCTGCACACCACATAATTTTTCGTTTATATCGCCGGTTCTACCCACGCATTCGGTTGTTCTTTTCAAGAAAAATCCATCTGTTGGCAATACGTGAGTGGATTTTCAAGGCTACGACAATAGCTTTTCAGTCATTGCCGCTCTCATAGATGTCAAGCATGCGCTGACACGTTTCCTGCGAGTAGGGTTTACATGAGGTACAACCGAACATTTCTATGACGACAGGTGTTAAACTGGACACCACAGATGTCAAGTTGTTTAGTGATACAAGTATCCATTTAGTGACAGTTCGTGTACATCATTATTGCTCAATCTTACACATCAGCATTTTCTATCTGTGTATCCATAACGAGATCAGTTGGCGAATTAGCTCCAGTTTGACCAACCGAATCGTCTACTGGAATTCAAGAGTTGTGATCGATTCTTATTAATACAAAGTATCAAAGTTGGAGGGATATTTGTGATATGCAACAGGGGAACGACTACGACTTGTCGCTGTTCAGCAATGCGTTTTCCAGTCGATTGCTTTTAACCTCAGTTAGCATGAATATTTTGATAAACAAAAAAGGGAAAGCTATTCGTTCATTCATTCGTTATTTGAACTGATGAACGTAAGTCGTGTTGTGGCATTTATCTATGTTAATTTGTTGTAGGTCAACCTGTCTTACAATCGCAGTTGCGGCTGCAACGTGTACACAACACCTTTATGTTGACTATGTTTATCCTGGTTAGCTTCTATGGGGTATAAATGGACAGGGGTTGTTCTCATAAATGCTGTTTACTTAAACGGTAGATGACCAAAAGCTACCTGTTTATTTTGTCGTGCTCTCTCAAACCCTTGCAAAATCTTGCTGCTCATTAATGTGCTCGTAATCAGGTTTACTAAATTCTCTAGTGTCAGAAAAGGACTCATACTGTCACACTCAACTACCTCGTTTGATAACTCGTTCTCATTCTACTTATCAGTGCTTGTTGAATTCTAAGTTGAGGTTGTCTATGGTGTTTGACCAAACAATACTTACGGACACAGGCATCATTGCCCCAATCGATACTTATGTTAATACTCTTCAGTTTGATTGTCCTGGTGACCTTCGGATTTTCCGGTTACAAAGACGTGCCTACGTCAACATTCGTTGTCCGCTGTCCAGATCAGCCCTAACGGCTGATCCACTGCACAAAGCCACTGATCAGGAAGATCGGTTCCCTTTCATTCCGGGCACTATTAACCGGTAAGATTCGCTCAACTGACCTAAGTGTAGTGCATCTACTGCGGTTCTGTATCGTTATTGCGTGCGTGCGTGAACTGTCATGAATGGCGGGTGTGTGACCGAACCGTGTCTATCCCGCTAGGTTGGCGTTTAACAGGCTGTATAAACTTAACAGTGGGACAGTCACTTGCCGATTGTAGAACACGCCACGGAATCGGCCACTGAAGTTTACACCAGTGGGACGTGGCAATCTATGGCGTACACCCGGTCTAAACTGAACTAGAACCAACTATTGGGATTGGCCACTGTGATCAGTCACAGCAGCCGGCTAAGACCTTACGACTGACCTTGAAATCGAACGGCACAACTCGGCAACAAAGTCACAACAATATGAAACATCTTACGCCAATTAAACGTTTTGTAGTGCAGCTCGCGAACACTGCGACAAAATTTGTTGTGCAAACCCCGTACGCCAGCCCGGTTCGATTAAGCTAAGCCAAATCGTGCAAAAGCCCGTGGGGTGTTTTTGACTCATCTCCTTGTTGTCGGATCCTTCATGCAGACATGCTAAAACCACAAGATGGACCCATAAGATACTTCGCGATGCTCTAATGACCGAACATGGTAAAATGCAATATGTATCTTTATAGGCTGGTTGTAGAGTTTTTCGGAGCCTATCATGAATACGTTCTACTTGGTGAAAGCCACTTCGCTGACAGCCACATTGTTGTAAACCCACCTAAACAATACGCTGGATCGATCTCGGTATAGTGGTGCGCTCGATAAAATCGGATTCCCGTCCCGGTGATAATTCACACGAAAATCTCGGTCCCGAATAGTACAGCGACTGACCCGTATGCGCTCCCATGTCAAGCCAAAAGATGCGTTCGAAATAAGGAGCTTTGTTCCGCTACAAAACGTGGTGCCGCTAGGGCGACAAGTACAAGGGCACGTCATGAACACACATTCTCACCACATCACGGGAATGAGTTAGGATCGGAAATGTGCATAGCGGTACAAAAAGTCTCAACCGATTTGAACAGTTGCGCTAGTTAGAACTGAGTTGAGTGGTTTTTTCTCTTTTCTCACGGCGCAGGCGCCCTGGGATGGTCACAGGGTGGGCGCCCTAACATACTGCATCATCCATGCATACTGTTCAAGGATTTTTGCGTTATCCGGCTGGGAACATCTTGCCACCTATGACCTAGACAATTTACTTCGATTACAGATGACTTCTTAATATGTGTAATGGGCGATACTACCCTCAGAAATTTTCCGATTGAACATCACAGTCTGAACAATGTATGTTAGACCTACTGAAGTTCGTTTGGTAAGTTTGTCGTCTTTTGTCTGGTAGGGTGTGGAGCGATGAATCCGTTGAGACATGTTTGTTTTGTTTGTAGAAAGCCGATCCTAAATTTGTCTTTGCTGTGTGCGGTAGATGACCATGCTGAATTTTGCACCATACCTGCATATAAACTACATGCTTTCTTCTTTTTATAGCTATCATTGCTCATCTGTTTAAACCTCTTTCGGTTATTCATCATCGGGCCAATCACATGACAGTTTATATCATCATGGTTGTCAATCGATCAAAATCAAGAGCAATAAGTCACATAATAAAGTCACGTGGTTTTGAATTGGAGGGAAATTACGTGACAAAATTGACCTCCGGAAGTGTGGACTCAGTAATGGAGGGTCATGGTAACCGTAGGGCCTGTACGAATTTCTTCTGAGCGCACAACTGTGGATTGCGCAACTGAATTCCGATCGCTTCCGCGGTGGCCAGAATACGAAATCTGACTCCTCTGGATTGACGACTTGGCAAGCGGTAAATGGGCCGGAAAGCCACTTCCGGTGAGACTTGGTACCCTGAGTCCACATGATGTGCCAGCATTGCGCTCGAAATGGACTTCATCTCGCCCCTAGTCAGCCAAGCGGGGTTGTCTTCACGTATCTTCTGAGAAAGGCGCCTGGTTGTGCGACCGACGTAACCTGCTTCACACGGACATGTGGAAGAGTAAACACAAAATGAGGTCACACATTTAGACAACGTATCTTTGAGTTGTATGTGGACTATCGGGTCGGATCTGAACGAGATTCACAGTTGCGCTGCATTGTAGGTCTGTTCAATTGCGATGCTTATTTCACGCGACACCAGTTCACCTAACTTCTCGTCTTTGTAGTCCAGCGTCGTGTAAACCAACCTTTTTTTTCGCGGGTGGCAGCTTGATTTTCGGCTCTGTCAGTACCATATGTCTATCCACAAAATTTGCAGAATAGGCGTTCTCTGCGACTATACGCCGTAAAAACACCATTTCCGCTTCAAGCATGTCATCAGTGCATATCCTCATAGCTCTGTATGTTAAACTACGAATGAGGTTTCTCTCCTGTTTGAGAGGCATGTAACCGAAAAAGTGAGTATACTGGCCGTTCCAAGTCCCATTCAACGGGAAGCAAGCTGAAATTGCATGCACTGAATGAACTGGAAACGACTTCTGCAAGGTTCGATGAACTGACGCGAAATGTAGAGAAGCAAACGAGTTAGCAGACCTGCTCAGAGAGGCCGAGAGGGTGGCCTTGATTAGCTTTTACCCGTCAGACTTTTTACTCCGTTGTACCCATTAGTGACCCAAACTATTTTTTCTGATAAATGTCCGTCTCTTTTTATGATTCGGGAATGTTCTTATAGCCACTGCACACCTTATAAGTACTTTGTCCTTGTCGCCTTGGTCGCACACGTTTTGAGGCGGAACAGACCTCTTTTCTTGTACGCGTCTTTTGGTTTGCCTTGGGAGCGAATATGTGTACTGTCGCGGTACTATTCGGGACCGAGATTTTTGTGTTAATTATTACCGCATTGAGAATCCGTTTTATCGAGCGCACCACTATACCGAGATCGAACCAGCGTATAGTCTAGGAGGGTTTACAACATCGTCTAAATTCAGCAACCAGCTGAAGGAAAAAGATGAAACCAATGCGATCGCGAAAAACATTTTTTCATTGAAAAAAGAATATTTGTAGTCAGTGATGAATATGACCAACTAGTTTGGTTGCCTGATCCGAAGTCCACTATTCCAAGCACTTTGGATAAGACTGACCTCAACAGGTCCAGATGCTATACTAGCATGACGGTCATCAGCTTGAATAATCAGCCTGGACGTTGGTCCCTGTGCAGAGGTGACCACGAAAATTACAGACTTCATACACACCGTTGCTCAATCGTTAAGACAGCGTAAGTATACAATCAGACTCAACAAACGGTGATTTATTTTACTGATGATTTATTTCTTTAAAAGCCAACCATATGGCCAATTCATGTAGAGTCCATTCTAAGTGTCTAAGGTCTGGTTTCGGTAGGCGTCACCGTACTCTGATGCATGATGATGGGCCATCACTTGCGTCCTGGACAAATGAAGAGACTGTACATTGTGGTAAATTGAGGTACAATGTAGGTTCACAATGTGATGCAAATTCTACTAATCCAGAGGACTTTTTGGGGGGCTTTGTACTTGTTCAGTTAGTAAGCCGAACGTGCTCCACTGAATCGTATGCATTTGTGGACGACGGTTCGGATACCACCCTAGTGGAGGAAAATGTGGATCGCAAACTCGATTTGTCGAAAAATCCCCTTTCGAATTTCGATTTGCATTCTGCACACTAGTCGTATGGTGCCATGTCATCGTGTAGAATTAACAATTCAATCTCTGGACAAGACCAACGCCAGTTCTTTAGGATCAGCGTATACTGTTAACAGATTACCGGTTGTGCAGATCGACCGGCAATCCCCGACGGAGTAGCAACAGTGAGCTGACCTAGAAGAAATGCTCTTAGCTAGTATCTTAAGCAACGATGCACAGGTCTTTATCCGGTGCGATGTTCCAGAGGCACCCTGAGTATTTAAGTAAAGAGGAGGAACCAGGAAGGAACCGTACGCTGTTAGAACAGTCCTTGGGTGGAACCTCAGGGGCGCAATTCCTGCTACACTTGGAATGTCCAAGTGTGTAAACCACGTGGATGCTCCGTTGGTGTCTTTGGAAGATAGGGTCCAAAGGATGTTTGAGTTGGAATTTGTTGAGCAGGGAGTCTTGGAAGAAAGAACCCTGTCAATCGAGAATAACGAATCCCTAGTCAAGGCGGAAGTTTCTCTGTCTTTTCGGATGGTCATTACGAAATAAGTTTACCATAACGGACAAGGATGAACAACTACCTGACAATCATGCGATGTGTAAGCGACATCTATACTCGGTTAAGCGAAAGCTACTTAGGTATACCACATTGAAATGGAGGTTTGCAGCCGTTATATACAACCGCATCAACAAGGGCTATATAAAGAAAGTTTTTCCACAAAGCGTTAATTGTACCAGACGGTGGTATCTACCACATCATCGAGTACTTAACCCGAATGAGCGGCAAATAGTGATTGATTGTGCTGCCGCGTATCAAGGAGCGTCTCTTAACAACGTTCTACTGCAAGGGCCTGATTTGATTATTGATCTTGTTGGAGTGCTCCCTCGTTTTCTTAAGCATGCGATAGCCATCATGGCAGATATTGAGAAAATGTTTTAGCGGGTTCGGGTTCCGCGATTAGGTTATCCACCATAAATAAATCAGTCTGGCTGACAAAATAACACAGATATTTAAAACATTAGAATGATCACAAGATGATAATGATGATATGTCTGAAAAATGTCGACAACAGTACATAAGATATCTTGTGTAATCACATTTGGATAACATCTCATCCGTTTCTTTTGGAAAATCAACATTCACATTATGTAGTAGGGGGAAGCGGCAAAATCATTCCAGTCATGCCCAAAACCGTCAGTCAGGTGACCAACTTGCAAACACAAAAATGCAACTTGAGCTTACTCATTGATAAGAAATATACAATCGATGAAACGTAATGTAATTGCTACGGGTCGAAAGAGTAGTACGAGTCCAGAAAGAGAAGGATATCTTTAAGACATTTGTGGGTGTCAGAGTTCCTTTCAGTTGACCCTGTCTCGTTCTTTCCCATGACCCTCTGTGACTGATCGCTCGGCGTTGTTATTCTCACTGCTCACAGCCAAAATGCTACACTAGTCAATTCGACTCTCCTAGTCATTGATTTTCACCCACATGCCCACACACCCATTGGTGTCTGTCAAATCACCACCTCCCAACCAGTGGGAATACCACCTTTTTACGGATCGCCGTGATACTGTCAACAGCCAATCAATCTGCCTAAATGCCAAACATATAGAAACACTAGTCCGATCCGATCGCATCTCGTCGGTTCGTCCTTACTTGTCGTTTGCCTTTGCCTTCACTTGTAACGTATTGGGACTCCTGACGGCCTACCGTGGTCAATCGTTGTGACTTATCCCGCGAACGTAAATAAATAAGGGTTTGTTTTTGTACCTGATAACAATGCTTCGAATACAAGTAACACGTCTCAAACGGCTTGATTTTCTTCTCATATACGGTGTTATTTCAAGTCAAGTCGTCGGTTATACATACGTTACTCAACTTTCGTCGGAATAACATACATGTTGTGTTATGATAAGTTCCACAGGTTTGTCGTCTGAAGCGAACTCAGTGCTACAACCATTTTGGGTATGCATATCGTTTGGAAGCGATTGTTCCTGGTATTCCTGTCCACGGAGATAGGTGAAGCGTTTCAGCTGTGACAAAGTGGTTCATATCTAGTCGGTATGTAGGTTTAACAAATTACGTCATTTAAAGACGGATTCCAGTTCTAGCTTACAACCATTTTCTGAAGATTTTTCTACTTCTTTTTCATACGTTTTATCCCAAAATACTTCTCATGTCTTGAAAACACTACTATCTCCTTCTGATAGCAGTCATTATTTCATTTTTAGTACCTGTAGTCCTGAGTCAATACTTTCAAATTCTGGTTTACTTGCATTTTATACTTATGCTGTTTTTCAACACACCCAGGTTGCTTCTTGTATGTTGTTGTACCGTATTATTGAATTTGCTAGCTCTATCGACTCTCAGCTTTTTGTTTCATGCTCCGGTTGTTTTATTCGTGGAGTTAAAGTTTCACCTATAGTACATTCTGACATCTCCCTGCTAACTTCAGTGAACGAGGCTGAGATTAAACATTCTATACTCGATTGTTTCAAGACCAGAAGGGGACTGTGAATACCGACAGTTAAACTTGAAGCTTTGAGAAGTTCAGTCTTCTGGAAGAAACAAACCATTCCATTTACTTTACGAGAACCGGTGTGATAAAGGAGTAATAAAGTCATTTGAATAATCAAACTGGGCAACTCGGATAGTGACACCATTGAAAGCTGATGGAATTACACTGAGAGCTTGTGGCGACTACCACTTGAAAGTGGTTATTACACCACTCGGATTGTTTCGATACAATTTCCTACCTTTCCGTTTCAATGCTTTGCCAGCTGCATTCTAAGACTACAATCATTAAAGATTTAGATGGTATTGAAACCTATCGAGATGGTATTATTGTTCATGCTCCAGATAAATCTACTCAGGATTATCGCCTCTGTCCTCTGTTAAAGAACTTTTTTGACATCAGCTTGGTCATTAACCCAAAGAAATGTCATAGTTCAGTTTCTTTCTGTTTATGCGTTGAGTATGTTGTTAATAACAGTGATTGCAAGCCAGATTTACAACACGTAGCTTCATTATTGAATGTACCATCACCAACTAACTTACATGATATTCGTTCCGTTCTTGGTGCACTTCGATGTTATTTACGTTTTATACCTAATTTTGCTCACCAAGCTAGTTCTTCTTTCGGCGTGTTATCCATCAACGAATTTCCCATGAACAACGCTTCGTATTTTACTCCATCATCTTCAAACTGGCGCTGTTTTAAAATTGGTTTCTGCCAGGGATAGTTCAACTGTAATTACTGATACTTCCCCCACTAGAATAAGAACAGTCCCTGAACAATGTGGTTGACCTGTTATATACATCTCTCGTCATCTTTCTAAAGCCGATTGTGAGTATGCTCTGACCAAACGTGAAACACTTGGGGTGTGTTGGGTTTATCAAAAGAATTCATAAATATCGTTTTGGACGGTCATTCACAATTGCGAGAGATCATGAGGCTTCACAATTTCTGTATCATCCTAGCAGGTCGCAACAGAATCATCTGCTACCATGGTGCAACTGTGGAGCATTACTTCCAATCAGTACAATTGCACAATTATTCATCATAGTGAAAAACGATTTCCTTACGCTGACTACATATCCAGAAATCTATAGTCGAACTCAAATTCTAACGACTCTGATTGATTGTCAGTTTAGTCAGTGCTAGCAAAATAGAATGCACTTTCGTGTGCTACTCATAAATACTTTGGTCCTATTATCTCTGCCTTAAGCGGTGGCTGGACACAACGTGAGCAGCGTCAGTCTATTGCATTTTACTGTCGCCGTGAAAGTTTGTCTATTACTTTGGTTTGATTACTGTGTTTTGATGATCGTGTTGTATTTCCACTCACTCAAAGGTCTGTTGTACTGGCGGATTTACATTCTGGGCATTTGACGGTATATAGGATAAAGTCGCTTGCTGCCTTATCTTATTGGTGGCCGGAATTAGAAGCAGATATTGAACAGCGCCGAAAACTGTAACAAATACGCACACAAGATTTATGCAAAGCAATCACGATGACTTCCATGGCCAATTACATTTGAAACGTTCCATAGAGTTCATGCTGGCTATTGTGGTCCTGTTCTGAAGAAATACTACGCCCTAGTGGTTATTGATGCTCATTCTACATAGCCTGAAGTTTTTCTAACTACATCATTAAGTACAGACTTTACATGATGTGCTTTGAGAAGATTATCCTGTCACGGGTGTTTACCTGCCGCTTTGGTCACCGATACTAGTACTCTCTTCACAGCCAAGTATTTAGAGAATTGAATTAAAGGACTTGGATGTCGATATTTATTTACTTCTCCCCAACGCTCACAGTGCAGTGGAATCGCAGAAAAATTTGTATGCACGCTGACGTCTGAAGTTCACTCCCGATCATCACAAAGAAATTCACAACGACGTACGTATTTCTGTTGCCACAAGTTGAAAGTAATTGTGTTATGTAAGGCTTTATACTTGAGAAGCGATAATGTGTAGTTTAAACAGCAAACATGAGAGAATGCGGAAAGTTGATAGATTAAATTAGTTCACCGAAAAGCTTATTCTGGAAAACGCGTTTACTTATTATTGTTATTCACTTCGACGTGCTGTCTTTCATCATGGTTAGACGAGTACGTGATCAACACAAGTTTCCGAGCTACAGTCACTCAATACCATGCCTCATGACAGAAAGTTTATCGGGATTTTATGTACTAAGAACAGGCTTGATATGTTCCACTATCAGTCAGGAGATCACGTGTATTTTGATATATTCAACAGAGTAAGGTTTTCTTGCTCTTGTGTTGATTTTATATTAGACGAATTTTGTGAACTAGGATGTAGCCCCCCTTACGACAACACACGCCCATCAAAGAAGCGCCCTCATTCTCCTAAAGGATTGTTCTTGTTGAGAGTGGACAACGTAGCTTTCGACGCAGGCGTTAGACAAGTGGCTGTTCAAAACCAAGCTTTCCGCTGAATTTGCACTGGTTCTTATAAAAGTGGCTTCTATCTGTCAGGATCCCTTGTAGTTTGGCGAACTCCCCGCATTAATCTTGAAATAGATTATTTGTGAAGGAAGATCTTATTTCGATGCAACAGATAACACCTAATGAAACGTCTGTAAGACTGGAGGTATGGGTTATGGACACACATGGCTTGCTAAGCATGAGCAATCAGTATCCGGTGTATGCTATATGGATGACAATGACCCATTTGATAGATGTTTAATATGGAAAGTCGTGTTATTCTAAACTACTTTTTATAGGAATACTCGATTTGTAAGATTCCGGCAAAGAATGTTTATAAATCGAACAAGAAATATGAAAATCCCAACTGGGATGACCACTATGAAGAGGGTCATTACTTCGTGCCGAACCAAGTAGTTCCAGCTGTCGGTGATAGACGAGCAACTATTGAGAAATGAGGTTTCAATAGGACTCACACATGTGTTTTTAACAATGTTTTACATATGCTAACTGAATGCTTGAAGT